>SJYA01000259.1:16603-81496 GCA_006410615.1 Neotragus moschatus
TGGAGAAGATTCTTGAGAGTCCCTTGGACTGCAAGGAGATCCAACCAGTCCATTCTGAAGGAGATCAACCCTGGGATTTCTTTGGAAGGAAAGATGCTGAAGCTGAAGCTCCAGTACTTTGGCCACCTCATGAGAAGAGTTGACTCATTGGAAAAGTCCCTGATCCTGGAAGGGATTGGGGGCAGGAAGAGAAGGAGATGACAGAGGATGAGATGGCTGGATGGCATCACCGACTCGATGGACATTAGTTTGAGTGAACCCCAGGAGTTGGCGATGGACAGGGAGGCCTGGCATGCTGTGACTCATGGAGTCGCAAAGAGTAGGACATGACTGAGCGATTGAACTGAATTGAAAGTATTTTCATTCTTAATCTGGTATTTACATTTAATTGGCATATTGTATTCTACCTAGAAATCCTTAGCAAAGCAAGAATGAACTCAGGTAGTCTGGTTGCCAAGCCACCCCTCTCATAACCCCATCTGAACTGTGGGGTGCTTGTGGAATTTACAAAATTCCCATTCAGAGAACTGTTGAAGTGCTTTGTCCTGGTCCAAACAAATTTCACTTCTGGTGCTGCTGCACCATACCTTGTTCTCATTTGCTCATCACCTCCTTGTGGTTCGGTGTATGCAGTGGGATCATTACCTTTGTTATGTCATGAGTGAACATTTATAACAAAAACAGGCAATACCCCATAGCCTTTTCTGATTTGTGGCTCCCTTTCCAGAGGGGCAGAAGAATTCACACATAAGAAAATAGGGAAAAAATTGCTCTCATCTGAGTTGGTTCTTTCAAGCTCTTAGAACAGAAAGGTAAGCATTTCTTCACTGAAGAAGGGCGAGTTAGTGACATTTCCTCATTTTGCTGCATGGGATATTCACACTGATTCCAATTATGTGCAGTGCAGCTTCCAGGAGTTCAGCTTGAAAGGGCCACAGGTTTTCTGCTCAATTGGATGGAAGCATTTTAAATCATTCCCACCTCATGGCAGCCAAAGTCATTGTTTTCTTTATAGCTAACTTTCTTTTTTTTTTTTTTTTCTCTAAGCACAGCACAAAAGGTGGGAGGTTACTTTAAAGGAAGTCATTTATTTTCAACAATAAACCAAGATCAGTGAAGAAAGAGTTAGAGAGTTTCTACAAAATGAAAAAAATACATTACACTAAAAAAGCTTCTGCAGGAGAATGAAGAGCTGTTAGTTTTAAAATACAAAATATACAATATAAAACAAAGTATTTTGTATTTCCAAGGTCATCTGACATTTCTAGGCTTTAGCATTGGATTTAGTGTTAAGAAGATGCATAGCTCAGCAAGAAGCATAACCTGTTATTTGAAGAACGTAAGTTTGTTTCTCTCCTGTCTTACAGCATTATGTGAAATTCTTCTTTTCTGAATGTCCTGGTGGTGTGTTACAGAAAGTTATGGACATTTTGTGACAACTTCAAGGATAACCCACACATATTTGTTGTGGTTGGGAACTAACATTTTGAGTGAAGCCTTTCATAAAGTTAATTGCCTGGGAAGAAACTGAGGAAAAGGGTCTAAGGATTTAAAAGAGTGTGTGTGTATGTGTGTGTGTGTGTGGGAGGAGGGGAGGAAAGATTTTCTGGGATAGAGTGTTTCTTTCTTCTGTAAGAAGACACTGCACATTAGCCCTGGAAGTGAGCTAGCTAGATCATCCACTCAACTATTCCTTTTTCTTTTTTTTTCTTCCATTTAGCCTGCATTTGCTTAGTGACTGAGCTGAGGATGCCCACTGCCATATACTGCAGGTCCCAAGGTAAGTCAGAGTTCCTTTCATGAGGTCTGTAGAGAGAGGCTTTAGTGACTGATGAGTCTTCAGTATATTTCTGCTAATTAATGCAGCCTTTTCTTGTTTCCTGCTTTTCCTGACTCTGAGAAGACCTTCTGGTCCATAGTGAATGAGGGATATTTCAAGAAAAGTCACAACACCACTTCCTAATTCAGGAAGACATATTTAAGCATTCAGAATAGTGTTTCTCAAGACGTGGTTGTCCAACTATCTTCACCAGAGGAGCTTGTTGACTTTGCAGATGCCTGAAGACCTACTTGATTAGAATCTCTGTGGCTGGAGTCCAGTAGTGGATGTTCTGACAATCTTCCCTAGAGATTTGTAGTTACCTCAGCATTTCCAACCACTGATCTAGCTGTATCAGTGTTCTGGATAGAGGCGATGATCCAGTGCTTGGAGCACTGTCAGACTCAGGCTGTTCCCCTTACTCACCTCATCAGCACCAGAAAGCCCTGAACCGCATCCCTGGGTGCTTGGTGATGCTTCAAATTGATTGTAGGCTTCTAAGTGTTTATGTATCTTGACGTCTCCTGCAGCCAGGAGTAGAGTGGTTATAGGCAGCAGTCAGGTCTGTGGATGATTCAGTTCAATTCAGTTCAGTCGTTCAGTCGTGATTACTAGAGTGATAATTCAGGGATGAGTGATTCAGGGGGGCTCAGTTTTGTCCATCCCTCTGACTTGGGTCTTTGAAGGGGCTTCTTTAAGTGTTTATTTAGAAAGCATATATTCCTAAAGCACTAATGGTGAATGCACAGTGTGCCAGCAGTAAGAAGCAAAGGCAACAATGGCCACACTGGACTCCTGCTTCCCAAACCTATGCTACTGATGGGCACAGAGGCATGAGAACAGTGGGGGCCCATGCTAAGTTTGGAAATACTCCATTTTCTACTGTTGACTTTGGAGTCCTACTTTGGAGTTGTGTTGAGCAATGTGGGTGACATAAAAAAAGTGGAATTTGGGGTCATAGCAAATTTGGTTCAGATCTAGGGATTCTCTGTGCCCTTGGTCCAATGCCTTTAGATAAATGATAATTTTGCAGAGCCTCAGTTCTCATACTTCATGGAGGATGATAGTGTCAACCTTACATAGCTCTTGTAAGACCTGAAATTTAGATCCATTATGTGAAAAACTTTCTATGATGATCACAATTTCTGGCATATGGGATTCTCTGGGTTAGTTAGCTACACTCTTTTGTTTCACTTGTCTGGAAATACATAAACTAGTCACTTTATTGATGGGGAGCTGTGGTAGGAAAAATAGCGCTCCCCCACCCTGCGCCCCGCCAAAGCTGTCTATGTCCTTATCTCATAAACCTTTGATGATGTTACCTTACATAGTAAAACAGACTTTGAAGATATGATTAGACTAAGCATCTTGACTATGCTGCATTAGCTGAGTGGGTCTAATGTGTCCAAAAGGGTCCTTATAAGAAAGATGTTAAGATTAAAAGATAAAGAAGTGATGAGAGAAACAGGTCAGAATCAGAGAGATTTGAAGGTGCTAAATGGCTGACTTTGAAGGTAAAGGAGGGGGCCGTGAGCCAAGGAATGCAGGTGGACCCTAGAGGCAGGAAAAGGCAAGGTATCATATTGTCTCTTCCTGCGTCCAGAAAGGATGCAGCTCAGCCAACTCCTAAATTTTGGCAAAGTAAGACCTTTCCAGGCTTCTGACTTCCAGAAACATAATGGAATAAGTGTGGGTTCCATTAAGCCACTAAACAAAGTTTATGGTGATTTCTTACAACAGCAATAGGAATCTGATGCTGGGGTATTTTAATTCCTGTTCCAGAGTTAGGAAATCTTTCAATGGATTAGGAAATCTTTTAAAGCCTGAGAAACATGAATAGAACTAATGTAGTTCTCAGCGGGACAGACCAAGATTATATATTTGTCAAACTCAAACTACCTCACTAATGGGTCACTAAGGAAGAGGTTCACAAAGATTTGGACCTGAATGCTCACTCAGGGTGTTCAGAGGTGGATCCATGTCCCATATGGGCAACTTTTCAAAGGAACTTCCCCAATAGCATCTTCTGTAGTGTGGCCCAGCAATTGCCAGCTGGGAGATGGAGAAGCTGGTGGTAATGACAATGAAGAACTGGCATCATTCTTGCCTGTGGCTCCTTCCTTCTTCCCTTTCCCCCTCCTTTCTTCTTTCCTTTCCTTCCTTCATTCCTTTCTTCTTCATTTCCTTCATTTATGTTTATTCTGACAACCAATTAGTCAGTCTTGTGGTCCCAGCCATGAAATCAAGTGTGCATAGCTGCTAAGATGATCCCATTTTAGTAGCATAGTGCTAAACAGATCCATGTTTATATTGATATACTCCTATCTACCTGTCCATATATATTGTTATATAACACAGACAATGTGATCTTATTATACAGCATATATTTGTTGTGTTGTTCAGTCCCTAAGTCATTTTCAGCTCTCTGTGACCCCATGGACTGGAGCATGCCAGGCTCCTCTGTCCTCCACTATCTCCCAGAACTGACTCAAATTCATGATCACTGAGTCAATTATGATGTTTAATTATCTCATCCTTTGTCACCCCATATCCTATTGCCTTCAGTCTTTCCCAGCATTAGAGTATTTCCCAATGAGTCAGCTCCTTGCACAGTATTGGAGCTTCAGCATCAGTCCTTCTGACGAACATTCAGGATTGATTTCCTTTAGGATTCCCTGGTTTGAGTTCCTTGCTGTGGAGAGACTCAACAGTCTTCTCCAGCGCCACAATTTAAAGGCATCAGTTCTTCACTGCTCAGCCTTCTTTACGGTCCGACTCTCACATCCATACATGACTACTAGAAAAATCATAGTTTTGACTGTTTGGATCTTATATGCAAAGTAATATCTCTGCTTTATAATATGCTCTCTAGGTTTGTCATAGCTTTCCTTCCAGGGAGCAATCGTCACTTAATGTCATGGCTGAAGTCACCATCCACAGTGATTTGGAGCCCAAGAAAAGAAAATAGGTAATTATCTGCTTCTAGTTTTTTTTTCCCCTTCTATTTGTCATGAAGTGATGGGACCAGATGCATGAGATTACTTTTTTAAAATATAAATTTATTTATTTTAATTGGAGACTAATTACTTTACAATATTGTATTGGTTTTGCCATACATCAACATGAATCCGCCACAGGTATACGTGTTCCCCATCCTGAATCCCCCTCCCTCCTCCTGCACCGGCCCCAAGCATCCAGAATCATGCATCAAACCTGGACTGGAGATTTGTTTTTTGAATGTTGAGTTTCAAGTCATCTTTTTCACTATCTTCTTTCACCTTCATCAAGAGGCTCTTTAATTCCTCTTCAGTTTCTGCCATTAGAGTGCACTCATTTGGATATCTGAGGTTGTTGATATTTCTCCTAGCAACCTTGATTTCAGCTTATGATTCATCAAGCCTGACATTTCAGATGATGTACTCTGTATATAAGTTAAATAATCTGGGTGACAATATGCAGACTTGATGTACACTTTTCCCAATTTTGAACCAGTCTGTTGATCCATATCCAGTTCTAACTGTTGCTTCTTGATATGTATACAGGTTTCTTGGGAGACAGGTAAGGTGATCTGGTATTCTCTTCTTTTGGAGAATTTTCCACAGTTCATTGTGATCCACATAGTCAAAGCCTAGGTATAGACAATATAGCAGAAGCAGATATTTTTCTGGAATTCTCTTGCTTTCTCCATTATCAAGTGAAGGTTGGCAACTTGATCTCTGGTATCTCTGCCTCTTCAAAACTCAGTTTGTACATCTGGAAGTTCTCAGATCACATACTGCTGAAATCTAGCTTGAAGTATTTTTAGAATCACCTTACTGGCATGTGAAATGAGCACATTTGTATGATAATTTGAACATTTTTTGGCATTGCCCTTCTTTGGGATTGGAATGAAAATTGACCTTTTCCAGTCCTGTGGCCACTGCTGTTTTCTAAATTTGCTGACTTACTGAGTGTAGCACTTGAATAACATCATCCTTTAAGATTTGAAATAGCTCATCTCAAATTCCATCACCTCCACTAGATTTGTTTGTAATGATGCTTCCTAAGACTCACTTGACTTCACACTCCAGGATTTCCGGGTCTAGGTGAGTGGCCACACCATTGTGGTTATCCACGTCATTAAGACTTTTTGTATAGTTCTTCTGTGTATTCTTGCCACCTCTTCTTAATGTCTTCTGTCACTTCTGTCCTTTATTGTGCCCATCCTTGTATGAAATGTTCCTTTGTTACCTCCAATTTTCTTGGAGAGATCTCTAGTCTTTCCCATTCTATTGTTTTCCTCTACATCTTTACATTATTCATTTAAGAAGGCCTTCTTATCTCTTCTTGCTATTCTCTGGAACTCTGAATTCAATTGTGTACAACATTTCCATTCTCCTTTGCTGTTTATGTCACTTCTTTCTTCAGCTACTTATAAAACCTCATCAGGTAATTACTTTGCATTCTTGTATTTCTTTNCAGATTACTAGTCTACATTTGAAATTTAGAAAAGACATATGTACAGCCTTATTTATTTTTTTTACTCTGAAAAATGTACTTCTTTCCATGTCAGAACAGCGATTAAGATCACAATCACATGGTTGATTGCAATCTGATTTATTGATCTTTAACCAGACACATTGGTTCTACTTTTTCAAGGTATTCTTATTTTTTCAAAATCAGGAGATGATTATTATCATCCTGTACAGATGAGAAAATGAAAGATCATAAAATAAAATAATAATACAATCACTGCAATTTTTAGAGAAATCAAACTTTTGAACAGAATCCAGGTCATGTACTGTATCATTGGCACACAGCAAATTTATGGGATCCATATACTAGTCTTATTTTATGTTTCTGAAAACTAAAAATCAAAAAGAGCAAATTCATTTTTGTCTAAAGTGACACAGTGGTGGCAGTTATTTCAGGATACTGAGGCTCCAAAATTCAAAGATCTATCAGTTAGATTCTCATAGTGGCTTAAAACAATAATTAATTTAGCTCATGGTTATGTGTATGAGCTGAAGAAATTTTGGTCCAAGTTAGAGGTTGAGTTTTCTTCCTTGAGTAGATTCTTACTCCAGAGTCTTAGCTTGCCTTCTAGGGAGGTTTTCCTTTACTGTGAGAACTTTCTCGGCCTAAGTCCTGCTTTTCATAGAGCATTAGAGGTGTTCTGGAATTTTGAACAGTCTCTGCTCCTTGTTCTTCAAGGTAATGGCCCTTTGCTATTATTAATTCAACTCTTTAAAAATACTGTGGACTCTTTATTCATCAGATCGTATTCCAATCCATGCAGTGAAAGTTATGCCCACAATTAAGTGCAGACTTCCCTCTTATAGGCTTGCAACTAGTTATCTTGGAATTAGCTTTCTGTAAGAAAATAAGCTTAAGATGTGCTGTGCTAAGTCACTTCAGTAGTGTCTAACTCTTTGTGATCCTATGGACTGTAGGCTGCCAGGTCCCTCTGTCCACAGGACTCTCCAGTCAGGAATACTGGAGTGGGTTGCCATGTTTTGGGTCTCTTCTGAGCCAGGGATTGAACTCACATCTCTTATGTCTCTTGCACTGGCAGGTGGATTCTTCACCATTAGTACTACCTGGGGAGCCCAACCTTAAGTTACATAGAAATTTTTTTGTTTTGGTGAAAGGGGCACCTTGGTAAATCTTTCAGAAGCCTTAACTAAGAAACCTACAGTCAAATTTTGTTTTGATCTTATATTCCAGCCCAACGAGTACGAGTTCCTCTATATGTTGTCAGACTTGTGTGTGCTCTTTGTTTAGCTGCTGTGTCAAGACTATACTCCATCTTCAGTTTACTCCAGGCAACAACTTTTCAAATGGCTTCCACCTGTGGCTGATTCATGTTGATGCATGGCAAAAACCACCACCATATTGTAAAGTAACTAGCCTCCAATTAAAATTAATTAATTCATTTAAAAATTGCTGGCATGCTGCAGTTGATGAGGTCGCAAAGAGTCAGACACAACTGAGTGACTGAACTGAACTGAACTGATTATGCAAAAAGTGTCAGTATTTTTTCAGCTTCTCTAGTAGTTTTCTCCTCTGTTGACTAGCCTCCACTGGAAGTTTGCTGCCTTTGCTAAGGATTTCTCCACTGCTTCCCTGTCTCCATCCACTGTCCAGATGCAAAGTCAGTGCCCTGTGTCTGAGGACTTGTTTTTAATGGTTGCACTCCATGAATGTGTGCTTAGTCACTCAGTCATATCTGACTCTTTGTGACTCCATGGACTTCAGTCTGCCAGGCTCCTCTGTCTATGGGGATTCTCCAGGTAAGAATACTGGAATGGTTTCTATGCCCTCCTCCAGGTGATCTTCCCAACCCAGGGACTGAACCCAGATATTCCACATCGCAGGCAGGTTCTTTACCAATCTGAGTCACCAGGGAAGCCCAAGAATACTAGAGTGGGTAACCTATCCCTTCTCCAGGAGATCTTCCCAACCCAGCAATTGAACTAGGCCTCCTGCATTACAGGTGTATTCTTTACCAGCTGAGCTACCAGAGAAGCCCAGTAGCACCCTACTTTTAAATGCTTCTGTGTCAGTTCCCTTTTCTTGCATTACAAACCAACCCAGAATACAATAAAACAATAATCATTTACTTAGCTTATGTGTTCTGTTGTTTCCTGGAAAGCTTTCCAGTTCTTTCATGTGTCTGTGTTGAGATCACAGGCTGGTCAGTGGTTGGATGGTCTAGGATGGTCTCATATGTCTGATATTAGGCTGAAACAATGAGAGTGACAGGGTACCATGTCCATCATCCTCTGTAGGCTTCCTCAGGCTTCTTCTTCAGAGTGTTTAAAGCAATCCCCAAAGAGCAAAAGGATAAACCTCACTAGCAGTTTATTGTTCATATCTCATATTACAGCGATCCATTGGCTAAAGCCAGTCACATAACCCATATACAAATGACAAAGAAATAGACTTTACCTCTTGATGAAATGGGAAAAATTTGGTCAGTTTTCAATGTACAACAAAGCCCTAGTTGACCTTAATCAACAGTCTTGCATTTAATCACTGCTCTATAGGGCCTAAAATTAAACATCTTACTAAAATCCACGTAGCCAATGCATCTCCTGAGAAAAGAAATACATTAAATGTCATCTACTAGTCAGTTAGTTCAGTCACCCAGTCATGTCCAGCTCTTTGCAACCCCATGGACTGCAGCACACCAGACTTCTCTGTCCATCACCAACTCCTGGAGCCTGCTTAAATTCATGTCCATTGAGTCAGTGATGCCATCCAACCATCTCATCCTCTGTTGTCCCCTTTTCCTCCTGTCTTCAATCTTTCCTAGCATCAGGGTCTTTTCCAATGAGTTACTTCTTTGCATCAGGTGGCCAAAGTATTGCGGTTTCAGTTTCAGCATCAGTCCCTCCAATGAATATTGAGGACTGATTTCCTTTAAGATTGACTAGTTTTATCTCCTTACAATCCAAGGGATGAAAGTGAAAGAGGAAAGTAAAAACATTAGCTTAAAACTCAACATTCAGAAAACGAAGATCACGGCATCCAGTTCCATCACTTCATGGCAAATAGATTGGGAAACAATGGAAACAGCGAGAGACTTTTATTTTTGGGGGGGGGGCTCCAAAAATCACTGCAGATAGTGACTGCAGCCATGAAATTAAAAAATGCTTGCTCCTTGGAAGAAAAGTTATGATCAACCTAGACAGCATATTAATAAAAAGCAGAGACATTACTTTGTCAGAAAAGATCTGTTTAGTCAAAGCTATGGTTTTTCCAGTGGTCATGTAGGAATGTGAGAGTTGGACTATAAAGAAAGCTGAGCACCGAAGAATTGATGTTTTTGAAGTGTGGTATTGGAAAAGACTCTTGAGAGTCCCTTGGACTTCCAGGAGATCCAACCAGTCATCCTAAAGGAAATCAGTCCTAAATAGTCATTGGAATAACTGATGCTGAAGCTGAAACTCCAATACTTTGGCCACCTGATGCAAAGAACTGACTCACTGGAAAACACTCTGATGCTGGGAAAGATTGAAGGTGGGAGGAGAGGGGGACAACAGAGGATGAGATGGTTGGATGGCATCACCAATGGACATGAGTTTGAGTAAGCTCCAGAAGTTGGTGATGGACAGGGAAGCCTGGCGTGCTGCAGTCCATGTGGTCACAAAGAGTAGGACACAACTGAGTGACTGAACTGAACTGACTGTGTGCTAAGTCCCTTTAGCTGTGTCTGACTCTGTGCAGCCCTATGGAGAGCAACCTGCCAGGCTCCTCTATCCATGGGATTCTCCAGGCAAAATACTGGAGTGGGTTGCTGTGCCCTCCTCTTTGGGATCCTCTGACCCAGGGATTGAACTTGTGTCCCTTACATGCAGTACTTCACATCTTATATATATTTGGTGGTTTACACAGCTTCTTCCTTCCTTTTGTTAAGTCGCTACTTCAAAGTACCTGGTAGTAATGGCACATGCTATTATCTAGATTTCAAAGATTGCTGAGACTTGCCCAAGACCCCAGTCAGTGTTAGAGCAGGGAGAAGAGGGAAAAGGAAGGAAGGCCCCGGAAGGAGAAGGTGTAGCAGAAGGAGATCAGAGCATTGTCTGGAGGGTGGGCTATTACAGCAATTGGAACCTTGCTTGAGAGAACACTTTCCAAAGTCTAAAACGGTGAATACAAGACAAGGGTTTGGAGATTCATGGAGTTATAGATCGCTTCTTTTTTTTTTTTTTTCCATAAATAAATTTCCCTGGGGACAAAAGGAGATGAGGCCAGAAGTGAGAATGCAGGGTGAAAGAAGCCATATAATTACATGAACCGGCTCATAAGCAGGATTCCCAACTGTGGCAAATGGTTTTATATTAAGAATTCTGAATTCTTCTAAAATGTTATTTCTTAAAGACTTAGCTTCCAGGATATGTAAAAACAATTTAAAGGATATATTTCATACATGCAAATGAGTTATTTATATCAGTGAAGAGATTGTTTATAAGTAGAAAGAGCCTTTTAAGTTTCAAGTGAGAAAATGGGCACATGCATTTGGTATCAGGCTTTAAGTACAACAAGTATTTATGAATAGGGCTTTACTTATTTACCTCTTTTGTTCATTCAATAATTATTTATTAAATTCTTATTATATGGCAAGAAGGTGTTAATCAATAAGAATATGTAGATGGATAAGATTCCCAAACTCAAATAGCCTAGGTAATACTGTCCAATGGAAATATATGCAAGACACATATATACTTCTAGTAATTTCCCAGTCACTCACAGCACATCTCAATTCAAACCAGTCACATTTCACATGCTTAAGAGCCACATGTAGCTAGTGGTCACCAGCTTGACAGCAAAGATCTATGGAGAGACTGGGAGGCAAACAATTACCATACACTATGACTACTTTTTAATGGCAGAAAGCAAGAGGGACTAAAGAATCTCTTGATGAAGGTGAAAGAGGAGAGTGAAAAAGCTGGTTTAAAGCTCAGCATTCAAAAAAGGAAGATCATGGCATCCGGTTCCATCACTTCATCACAAATAGGTGGGGAAAAGTGGAAACAGTGACAGATTTTATTTTCTTGGTCTCCAAAATCATTGCTGATGGTGGCTGTAGCCATGAAATTAAAGACCCTTGCTCCTTGGAAGTAAAGTTATAACAACATAGACAGCATATTATAAAGCAGAGACAGCACTTTATTGACAAAGATCCTTCCAGTCAAAGCTATGGTTTTTCTAGTAGTTATGTATGGAGGTGAGAGTTGGGCCATAAAGAATTCTGAGTGCTGAAGAATTGATGTTTTTGAGCTATGGTCCTGGAGAAGACTGTTGAGAGTCCCTTGGGCAGCAAGGAGATCAAGCCAGTCGATCCTAAAGGCAAACAACCCTGAATATTCTTTGGAAGGACTGATACTGAAATTCCAATAATTTTTCCAGCTGCTTCAAAGAGTTGACTCATTGCAAAAGACTCTCATGCTGGGAAAGATTGAGGGCAAGAGAAGGGAGTGACAGAGGATGAGATGGTTGGATGGCATCACTGACTCAATGGACATGAGTTTGAGCAAACTCGGGAGATAGTGGAAGACAGAGAAGCTTGTGTTACTGCAGTTCATGGGGCTGTAAAGAGTTGGACATGACTTAGTGACAGAACACCAACATGAATACTTTTAGGAGAAAATTTGCAAGATGAGATAAATGGAGGCATGGGCCTTAAATTCGTTGATTATTCAGAATGTTTAAGCCCAGTTTCCTAGAGTGTCTCATTTATATTTGAGTTGGAAAAAACCGAACTCTTCCATTTTCCAATAAACACAAGAAATGCTTCATGTACCCTCTTTGAAAGTCAGAATACACATCAATATATTAAAAATTCTGAGAAATCATCAGTATTTTAACCCCATATTTCTTCACAGTTATTGATAATGAAAGTCCTCTACATATTTTTATTTTTTTAATTATTTTATTTTATTTTATTAAATTTTTATTTTTTAGTTTGTTTTGCTTTATAATACTGTACTCATTTTGCCATACATTGACATAAATCAGCCATAAGTGTACCTGAGTTCCCAATCCGGACCCTCCTCTTCCCCCTCCTCCCCACACCATCCCTCCAGATCACCCCTGCCCATCCTCTACATATTTTTAAAAATAATTATAAATAACTATGAGAAATATGGGATTCCCTGGTAGTTCAGTTGGTAAAGCATCCTCCTGCAATGCAGGAGACCTAGTTCGATTCCTGGGTCATGAAGATCCCATGGAGAAGGGATACACTACCCACTCCAGTATTCTTGGGCTTCAGTTGTGGCTCAGTTGGTAAAGAATCTGCCTGCAATGTAGGAGAAGCCTAGGAAGCCCCACTCACTACACATGTACCATTAATGAAGAACACAGAATTATTTCTCCCATTGTACTGAGATATTACTGATATATAGCATATTATAAGTTCAGGGAGGGGTGTTCAGGATCTTGTGACATGTACACCTATGGCTGATTCATGTTGATATATGGCAAAAACCACCACAATATTGTAAAGAAATCAGCCTCTAATTAAAATAAATAAATTAAATAAAAGACCAAAAAATATGTAAGTTCAAAGTGAACAATGTACTGATTATATACATGTATATGTTACAAAATGATTACTACAATGAGGTTAAAGTTTTAATTTTTTCAGATAATTATGATTTTTTTGTGTTATAGCATTTAAGATCTACTATCTTAAAAGCTTCCATGTATATAATATTGTATTGTTAATTAGAATACCATGTTATACATTAGATATCCAGATCTTATTTATTTACAGTTGGGAGTTTGTACTCTTTCATCAATATCTCCCCAGGTATCCCACTCCCAGCCACTGGTAAGCACTTTCTGCTATTTCCATGAGTTTGTCTTTTTCAGATTTAGGCTTCTTCTCCTCCTTTTTTTTTTTTTTTTAATAGGAGTAGTTGCTTTACAATGTTGTGTTAGTTTCTGCTGTACAGCAATACATATACATATATCCCTTCTTTTTTGGATTTCCTTCCCATTTAGTTCATCACAGAGCATTGAGTACAGCTCATTGTGCTATATGGTAGGTTTCACTAGTTATCTATTTTATATATAGTAGAATAGACATGGATGGACCTAGAGACTGTCATACAGTTGAAATAAGTCAGAAAGAGAAAAACAAATATTGTTTATTAATGCATATATGTGGAATCTAGAAAAAATGATATAGACGGTTTTATTTGCAGAGCAGAAATAGAGATAGACACATAGAACAAGCATATGGACACTGAGGGGATGGTGAGGGTGGAATAATTTAGGAAGTTGGGACTGACATATACAGGTTTCTTTTTAAGATTAGAAACGACTTTGCTCCTTGCCCTTCCAGTGCCTATTCCAGGGCCTGTCAAGGTACAGTTGAGGACCCCTTCTCTCATCTCCTTGCCTGACTTCAGATGCTCCTAATGAAGATTTTCTTTTTTCTGGTCTCTGCTTGCATGGCTGGCACTGATGAGGAATGGCTAAGGAACTGATATCCTGTCTTGCTTTGACTTTTGTCAAGAGTCAAATGCCTGACCTCACAACCCACATGACTGAGACTCCAGTCGATGGCTGATTGGTGTGTCTATGCCCCCAGGTACACCTTTATGGGATTATGTCCTCGTCCACTCACTAAAATTCCCTCTTCATCTATTTCCATAAGTTCTTCTTCATGTATTGTGGTATCCACTTCTAATCTTTATAGCATGAGATACAAATTACATATTAAATTATCCTTTTTTTTCTTTTATCATTTTTCATACAGTAGACCTGTCTTAGGAAGTAGTGCCTCATAGCCCTATTCAGTAGACTCAGCTTTTTAAAAAATCAGGAGACAAACAATACCATTATTTTTCTGTTTCACATGCCTAACTTCATCACAAAGCAGGGCTTTTGCATCCAGTACCTCTGGTTAGTAAAAGTTAGGCATCATTGTTCCAGGAATGCATCGTAAAGCTATGCTCTCTGGAATGCAGTGCTATGGAACTGAGAATTAATTTACAGTCTTTCTTACATGGGCTTTGTAGATCTAAAAAATGAGTGCCCAATTGTCTTCTTTTACAAAACTAGTTAGGGAAACAGAAGCAAACTAATCCAAGAGCCAGAAGTCCTGTCTATACAGTGACACCTTATAGTCCAGAGAGCATGGGAAAAGTAGGTAGCTTCCTCCCCTTGCTGACTCTCACTGCTATCTCTCCTTGGTGCTGAAGCCAGGGGCAGGGGAAGATGATCTTTCACCAGGAAGGCTGGTGAGAGATTCTGACTTTCTCCTTAATTAGCCGCGTCACCGTCAAGGTCCTCACCTCTTTGAGACTCAATCTGCTCATATGTAGCATAGAGGGGTAGTACTTAAACACGGAAGCAAAAATTAAAAAATTCTTTGCCAGAGGGAAATTCCAAGAGATTTTCAACAGTCATTTCCTGTTGCCTTCCTGCCATGCTTGATCCAACTTGGATCTCCATGCTGATCCCAAAGTTTCTCTCCCTGGGCTCCCCCAGATCTTCTCTCTTGCTCTCTATGTCTAGTATGACATTAGTGATCAGGAAACCCCAATATCCACGCCACCCAGCCAATCCATGTATTCCTCATATTTTCCCTGAGCTTTCATGACCTATATTGATTCATTTTTGCTTAAGACCCTTGTCACTGGGAAATGACCCCCTGCTTCCAAACACACACACACACACACACACACACACACACAAAATAAAAGGTCAAGTGTTCATTTTGGAACTGGAAGATAGTTTAGAGATGATTCTATCCACTCCCTTAGACAGATGGGGGAATTGAGACATAGGGAGGGGATGTGAGCTGTTGAAGGATTTGCAGATAGCAAACTCATGTCCCAGACTTCCTGTGTATTGTCCTTGGAGCATGGATTTTTGTATTCAGAAAGGCCAAGGTTCTAAATCTAGTTCTGCTATTTACTATGTGGTGGTCACCAAGCTGTGTGTATTCCTCAGACTGTTTTCCCATCTATAAAATCCACATAACCTTCTCTGATGTGGGTACAAAATATGATTATGCTCTTTGGAATACTCCCAAATGATTAGGAGAATGTTATTCTCTGTCCTCATCATCCTTCTTGCTATGATAACTTCAGGGCATCAGGGTGAGTTTACTCAGTCCAAGAAGTCACTTCTGGTTATCATCACTTCCAAGGGAGGGAATGTAGATGGTGGGCCATGTACAGTCTTTTCGCCTATTGTAATGACCACATGGTGTCTAACCCAGTAAGTCTGGTTGCCCACACCATCTTGTCTGTCCCTGTTGGATCACCACTGAAACCCGATGGCCAAGAAGTTGGGCACTATCCCCATCTCCTACAGATGAGACTTGGGGTATCTACAGCTGCTCTTGAAGGTTGGATCTGAAGGAAGCATCTTTCTTCTGCAGTGTTAGGTTATTCACCCAGTGGTTCCCTTCCATGGATCTTAGCTTAAAAGTTACAGCTCTTTAGTGGCACATTTCCCCTGATTTTTGTGCTCCTATGCAATCATTTTCCTAAGGCATGGCTATAGTCTCAGGATGGCTGGATTTAGAGGGTTTCTAGTCACAGAAACATTTAGGACCCTGAACCATTTCTAACTCCTGACCTTCTAGCACCAAATGTTGAAGAGATGTGACATATATTCTTCTTTACCATTCCAATATAAATGGCATATTCCCAAGTAAAAATCCCATGATCTCAAACTGAGATGATACCTTCTTTCTAGTGATACTGTGGAAGTTAAATGGTGTGGGCATCTAATGAATTTAGGAGCTTGTTTTTAACTTCTGCCACTCAAGATGAAGGGAGACTTACTTAAAGAGATTTATTTAGATGAAATATAGGGGAAATAAATTAAAAAACAACCAAGTTTGTTACCTATAAGAAGACAACAGTGAGAGGGCTGGGTTGAAGGAGACATGAGAAAGTACAATTTTCTGAGTATAGCTTTGCCATGTTTTGACATTCTAAAGCCTTTCAATAGTTTATATATTAAAAAAAAACAAATCAAATCAATAAAACTGGAAAGAAGACAGAGAAAATGGAAACAAATGAAATTAATTATAATTCAGATGCATACCGTAAACATACTTAATGGCAAATAGAAAGAAAAGCATTTATTCTAATAACTAATGGTGATAGTACTTAATTTTATATCTGTAATCTGGGGTAGGATGGAATATGTTTTGGTTTATGTGTATGAGGGGGGGCAGTATACAATCATTATGAGCTTTTGAGTAGCTTTGTTTTAGTTTTATAAGCATAATTCTTGCTTGCAAATATGTCTTTGATATGTAATTAACCCATTTCAAGTTCAAACTCCCACTTGCCTCATATTGTCAGGCTCCTGCAACACAGAGCACCACTTCCCCTTCCCTCTATCATTCCAGGGTCAGCTATTAAACCAGACAAGTAGAAACTGCCCACATAACCAAGCTGCTGCCGCCAAGTTGCTTCAGTCATGTCCAACTTTGTGTGACTCCATAGACGGCAGCCCACCAGGCTCTGCTGTCCCTGGGATTCTCCAGGCAAAAAAACACTGGAGTGGGTTGCTGTTTCCTTCTCCAAGGCATGGAAGTGAAAAGTGAAAGTGGAGTCGCTCAGTCCTGTCCGACTCTTAGCCACCCCATGGACTGCAGCCTATCAGGCCCCTCAGTCCATGAGATTTTCCAGGCCAAGAGTACTGGAGTGGGGTGCCATTGCCTTCTCCCATATAACCAAGAGTTCACTGTAGTTATTCAAACTATCCAATTCTAAGTCTGCTCAGCTGCTGTGTCTCACATGTTTTTCCTGTGAAAACCACAATAAAGACTCTTGCTCATGTTTTTCTCTCATTTATTTTGTCTCCTGACCAATCCTGGTGCTTCTCCATGTGGTCCTACATTGGTGTGATGTGACATTTTCTTTGGAATTATTAATATAATTAACAAGCTATTGTTTCAGTGGTAGTCATTTCCTGATCTGTCACATTCATCATATCTGAAATAAAAAAGAAAAAAATTTCTGGATACATTTAAAAACAGTGTCCTGAAGGCAAAAGTAGTGTGACAGAGGCATTAAAGTAGATATAGCTTATGATTTCTTTCAGAGGAAGGTAACTAGTAACAGTTGAGTGCCAGCTGGAGTGAAGGAAGACTCAGGCAAGATACCATTAAGAAAATGTAACCATCAAAGAGAATAACAGGGGCACTGGGAGAGAAGTAGGGTTGGAAGAGCTTCTGAACATCATCACTGTTGCTACTATAAATTTTTGCTTTCTTGTACATTGCGTTTGCAGTTATTCAGTCTTCTTTGCTGTCATCTGCCTTTTCTTGTTATTGAAGGGCATGCCTCTAGGAAGATTACTATCTTCTCGAATTTGATATTTCTAAGTGGGCATCTCAGTCCATGCCCAGAACAGGAGCAGGCTTGCCAACTTCCTGTCCTAGCCATGTTGCAGATTTTTCACTTCTTGCAAAAACCATGTGGATTGATCCACCACNAACACTGGAGTGGGTTGCTGTTTCCTTCAAGGCATGGAAGTGAAAAGTGAAAGTGGAGTCGCTCAGTCCTGTCCGACTCTTAGCGACCCCATGGACTGCAGCCTATCAGGCCCCTCAGTCCATGAGATTTTCCAGGCCAAGAGTACTGGAGTGGGGTGCCATTGCCTTCTCCCATATAACCAAGAGTTCACTGTAGTTATTCAAACTATCCAATTCTAAGTCTGCTCAGCTGCTGTGTCTCACATGTTTTTCCTGTGAAAACCACAATAAAGACTCTTGCTCATGTTTTTCTCTCATTTATTTTGTCTCCTGACCAATCCTGGTGCTTCTCCATGTGGTCCTACATTGGTGTGATGTGACATTTTCTTTGGAATTATTAATATAATTAACAAGCTATTGTTTCAGTGGTAGTCATTTCCTGATCTGTCACATTCATCATATCTGAAATAAAAAAGAAAAAAATTTCTGGATACATTTAAAAACAGTGTCCTGAAGGCAAAAGTAGTGTGACAGAGGCATTAAAGTAGATATAGCTTATGATTTCTTTCAGAGGAAGGTAACTAGTAACAGTTGAGTGCCAGCTGGAGTGAAGGAAGACTCAGGCAAGATACCATTAAGAAAATGTAATCATCAAAGCGAATAACAGGGGCACTGGGAGAGAAGTAGGGTTGGAAGAGCTTCTGAACATCATCACTGTTGCTACTATAAATTTTTGCTTTCTTGTACATTGCGTTTGCAGTTATTCAGTCTTCTTTGCTGTCATCTGCCTTTTCTTGTTGTTGAAGGGCATGCCTCTAGGAAGATTACTATCTTCTCGAATTTGATATTTCTAAGTGGGCATCTCAGTCCATGCCCAGAACAGGAGCAGGCTTGCCAACTTCCTGTCCTAGCCATGTTGCAGATTTTTCACTTCTTGCAAAAACCATGTGGATTGATCCACCACATGTGGTGTAGGGCCTCATTAAGAACTTTCCAACAGAAGCCCAAGTATAATGATAAAAATTAGCCAAAAATAATAGCCTACCTGCTGAGTCCAAAGACATTCTCGCATCGTTTCCAGTAGAGAAAAGGAGAGAAACAGGAGATGGAGAAGTTAAAAGAGGCATGTATTTGACAGGGAGTTGACCTTGTGTAAAGCAAACTGAATGCTTCAGTTCACATATTTCTACCTGCTGTTTGAGCTTCAATTTCCTTATCTAAGGTAAGATTTGGAAAACTTTTATTGCGATGTCAGATGTAACTTCAGGATACTTACGGGCTCAAAGCCCCTATTGTAATACAGACTGATTTCATTGTGAGCACTCTCCTCAGTTATGGTCAGCTAGAAAGTTTTTCCTAGTATACTGAAGAACCCAACTGGGAGGCAAGACATCAGAGATGGTCCACCTAAGAATCTATTTACAGAATAAGGAAGAAATCCACATGAGAAATAGCCAAGAAAAAGACAAAAGTATATATGATAGATCAGGTAGATGCATAATGAAAATGATGAATTTTGAGGTAAGACAGGAAAGTTAGGATGCGATGTGAAATATACCCTGCACTGTGCCAGTGAGCAGCCAGCCTGTAAACAAAGCATGCATCCATGTTTGTCTTTTAATAAGGATAAAAATTGTTCCATTTATTTTGTCCTACTATTTAGAAACCTTGGTATCAGGCCTTTTCTGTACATTATGTCTGATTCTGAAAGCAATTGTTATCCTCTTTCCAACAGAAGAGGATACTAAATGGCAGAGAGTTAGATTAAATTGCCTGAGTTCACACCAGTAATTGAAGGAATGAAGGATTCAAGGCACAGTTGCTTCTAACTTTGTCCTTGATTTCTATAAAGTTTTATGTGGTGCCCCTTTTTCACTGCAGAAATGGATGTGGCTACTCAAAGACAGTACATTGGCCTGGAATGAAGGAAATCAATAGAAAAATAGTTCCATTGTACTCCTAGAGGTATTTGCATATAGTTTTGTCGGCTAGTCAGATTTTCCACCTTAAAAACATGATGGAACAGCACAGAATTAAATATTCAAAGAAGTTAGAAAAGAATCAAGTGAGATTTGAATGGAGTTGGTGAGTTGCGCTGGACACAAAGCAAGCGGAATTTAAATTGGGCCATAATGGAAAGTGAGGTCCAGTTTAGAAGTATAAGGAGGTAATCCTGGAGACAGAGACCTTTATAACAAGAAGGAAAACCTCTCTCTCAGGAACAGGAAATGCTTTCTTCTTCTTATGCTAAATCTATTCTGTATATTTCCTTCCTAACTAACATTATGATTTACCTGCTTCCCTCTGGCACACAAAAGGAGGCACTAATCTGATTGATTCAAATTCCAGACTGCACTTGACAACTTTTTATAACTGGTAAAACTAACACTGTCTTCAAAGGTAGCTGTGTTACAGTCCTTCACGCTTCACCCCATTCCCTTCTACTTTTTATGCTCCACACAACTTCATGGGATAGTGGACTTGTGGTCACCCTTAGTAGGCTCACAGATCCCTCTGGCCCCAACTCACATAACTAAAATTCTTGCTCTGGCCTCTGATGTCTTCCTATCATATTTCAACATAACACTGGCCATTCAGGTCCACTGGCCAGGCCAGTTCTATGAATATGAACAGTAGCAGAACTTCTTTATTGCTTCCCTGGGAGTTGGTGATGGACAAGGAGGCCTGGTGTGCTGCTTTCATGGGGTCGCAAAGAGTCGGACACGACTGAGCGACTGAACTGAACTGAATAACATTAAAGCATCTGCCTGCAATGTGGGAGACCTGGGTTCAATCCCTGGGTCAAGAAGATTCCCCTGGAGAAGGAAATGGCAACCCACTCTAGTATTCCTGCCTGGAGAATCCCATGGATGGAGGAACCTGGTGGGCTACAATCCACGGGGTTGAAAAGAGTTAGACATGATCGAGCAACTTCACTTTCACTTTCACTTTCAATCTAAATGTATGATGTTGGCCCCAATATTCTCACAAGTAATTGGATCAAGTTGGTGGTTTTCAACTCGGTATGATAGTCTCCCCTGACTCCCGGGGGACATCTGGTAATGTGTGGACAATTTTGATAGTCACANTGATCGAGCAACTTCACTTTCACTTTCACTTTCAATCTAAATGTATGATGTTGGCCCCAATATTCTCACAAGTAATTGGATCAAGTTGGTGGTTTTCAACTCGGTATGATAGTCTCCCCTGACTTCCGGGGGACATCTGGTAATGTGTGGACAATTTTGATAGTCACACCTGGAATTGTTCATTATTTCCCGAGTAATATCTGTTTTTATTCCCAGGTTGCCTGCTCTGCTGGATCACGTTGATCAGTGGTTCCCAGTGTATGGTTGTTGAGCCAGTAACATCAGCATCACATGTGGTCTTGTCAGAAATATATTTTCCAGCCCTGCCTACACCCAGTGAAACAGAAACTCTGGAGTTGGGCCCACAAAGCTATGTTCTCACAAGCCCTCTGAGTGACTCTGATCAGCGGCTGATTTTTCTTGTTCTGTGACATTTTGCTATTTGACATTATTGTACCAAATCTTCATGTTTCTGCATGTTTTGGGTACTAGAGTCAATGCCATATTAGCAGTTAAATATTTTTTCATTTTCAACTTTTTTGCAATGTTTACTTCTCTAAAGTGTTTGGTGGTTTTAGTTGTCTTTTTGTAATTTTAAACAAAGAGCTGGGTGAACTGACAAAGGCAACTGACACTAGCCATCTTTGGAATGTGTAGGTCTGTTTTCCTCAATAGATAACTGTGGGCTGTTTATCAGGTATTGGGACAGATGGACAGTCAGGATTCACCTCAGGTTGTGGACCAAGAGACGGCAGAGTGGGAATTTGTGAGAAAGCTATGTGGTCTTGAGTTTATTTCCTCCTGGGAAGGACAATATTTCTCGGGTTCCCCTTTCTGTCTGTCATGGAAGGCCTCATAACAATGTTCTGTTTCTCTCTCAGGTTCAACCCCTATCCAGCCAGGCACCTCAGTTCCCTTATAGAAAGTGTNGCAGAGTGGGAATTTGTGAGAAAGCTATGTGGTCTTGAGTTTATTTCCTCCTGGGAAGGACAATATTTCTCGGGTTCCCCTTTCTGTCTGTCATGGAAGGCCTCATAACAATGTTCTGTTTCTCTCTCAGGTTCAACCCCTATCCAGCCAGGCACCTCAGTTCCCTTATAGAAAGTGTAGACTTTTAGCACAGAAGCAAAGATCACTACCTTGCTTTCACGTGTGCTCAGTCATGTCTGACTCTTTGGAACCCCATGGAGTGTGGCCTGCCAAGCTTCTCTGTCCATGGAATTTTCCAAGCAATAAGACTGGTTGTTGTTGTTGTTCAGTCACTCAGTCATGTCCAACTGTTTTTGACCCACTAGACTGCAGAACATCAGGCTTCCCTGTCCCTCACTATCTCCTGGAGCTTGCTCAAACTCATGTCCATTGAGTGGGTGATGCCATCTNCACCTGTGAATCCCCTTCCTCAAGTATTTACTGGGGCTGCTGTGAGGTCAGACTGGTTTTGCTCTTTCTGATGCAAATCTTCAAAGTAATGTTTCCAAACTTTACACGCTTTCAAATCATCTTGTTAAAATGTAGAGTCTGATTTAGGAGGTAGGGTGGGGCTCAAGTTTCTGCATTTTCATCAAGCTCCCATGTGTTGTAGATGAAAGTGGACCTCACTTTCAGTAACAAGGCTTTAGCTTTAACTCAGTGCTTTGACCACTGTACCAGTGCATCTTCATGTTTGAATTTATTAATTTTAAGCTTCTAACNATCTTGTTAAAATGTAGAGTCTGATTTAGGAGGTAGGGTGGGGCTCAAGTTTCTGCATTTTCATCAAGCTCCCATGTGTTGTAGATGAAAGTGGACCTCACTTTCAGTAACAAGGCTTTAGCTTTAACTCAGTGCTTTGACCACTGTACCAGTGCATCTTCATGTTTGAATTTATTAATTTTAAGCTTCTAACTCCAGATAAGTTTCTAATAACTAAGCATGTAGTTTTCCCTCTCTGTGTGCATTCAGTTTGGATTTCTTTTCTTGTCAACCCAATGACTTTTCCTCTCTCTCATTAATTGTTCCTATCAATTTCCAATATGCTGAATGAACAAAGCTTTCTTGTTTCCCAGTACTGTTTTTACAGTAGTACTAAAAGCATATACTGTGTAGGAGACGTTCAATACAATTAATTCTGATTTATTTATAAAAAAATTGGATTTTGATGTGCTCCTCACTTTATGGATATAATGCACACTATTACCTAACCTGCTAAGGCATGCTACAAGGTTTGCTCTGGTCTTCTCAAGAATTATTCTCTTGATTTATCTTAATTAAGTCTCTGTTTGATATCTGGGTTAACTATCTTTACTCTGTCCCAGTTTTCAGGGCTTTGTGATATTGAGTCAGTTCTCTGGACCTATCCGCACCCTCACCTTGGTCCCTTGAGTAACTTGCCACTTCTCACAATATCAGTTGAGAAAAAGGTAGTTAAATATAGCCGTCATCCTAGTAGTAATTACTCAGTACCAGCTATGCTGCTCAGAATCTGGATCCTGCGATATGTCCCAGTTCTAAGTGTTGGCCTCCAAGAAAGATCCTGTCCCCAAAGGGCAGCATCGAAGTTACAGTTTGATGAAACTATCACAGCATGAGTAGTTCTCTTATTTGCACTGGAACTACTTTGATATTTTCTTTCCTGAGGATGCTTTCTGAATGCAGACATGTGAATATTTAAAAAAAATTTTTTGAAGGCTGATGGTGTAAAATTAGCAAGGCTCGAAGGAAGAGAGTGAAGAAAGAATTTTCAAAACTTCGTAGGCTGACATCTCAGCAAGTAGCAAATCCCCTTGAGGAAGGACTTCATCTTCAAGCCATATCTAATTGCCTTTTTGTCATCCTCTGATTAAAGCCAGCAGCAACTGGACCATATCGGGGTTTTATATATAAATAAGGTTTAGATACTGGCTTGGCAGAACTGTGTGGTTTTTCAAAGGCTAATAAGGTTGAACTTGGCATCATTTATCACTAATCTGTGGCTTTGTTTTTGGCTCCCGTTTCATGTTCTGCCACATTTAATTTATTGTTCTCTTGCTCCAGATGACACTGATGATGCTGAAAGTAAGAGAGGCAGGTGGGGGAAGGGGGTTGGAGGACTGTGTTAATAAATGTGATTCTAGCAGTCTGGTGTGTATCTGACCTTTATCTTTCAAACAACCTGTGTAAATCCAGACCAGTCAATGAACCCAGATAAATGACTGTGTTAAGGGAGACAATTAAATGAGGTGAGCAAATTCCAATACAAGGAAAAATTGATGTGGTGGTCCAGTCCATAGCAACCAGTTCTGTGGTTTGTCCTAAGTGGTTTCCTTGGATGATATTGAGTGACTAAGACTGGATACTGATGGTAATGGATGACCAATTTTCTTATAGGAAAGGATGATGAATATTGGGTCTCAGAGGTTATTTTCAGAAGAAAGGAGATAGTGCTACTTTCATGAACATAAAAAAAATATGTTATGGACATCTTCTATCTAAAATGTGGTGATGAATACAAACCCACCTATGTACCATGCTCCAGATGGCTCATGGAGAAAAATTTAATTTTAATTTTTTTTTCAAGTAAACCGTTCACCCCACTACTGCATTTACTCTTGCTTGCTCTTGTCTGTTTTTCCTAGAGCTTCTTCCCATTGCATTGCTTTTGACAGCTCTCTGTTTCAGCTTTAGCATCTTCTGTAGATTGAATACAGATGACACATTCTATCTCAGGTTGTAAAGAAACCATCCCTGCCAGAGCCAGTTACCCTTTTTATGACAGAGACAGGTTTAGACAAGGCACAAATGGAACATGTAGAAGAGAGCACTTATTGATTATAGCTTTGTTTGCACACATTTGCCCACTGGTCTCTGTTCTTAGCCTATTCAAATATGTCTCAGATTATTATATTACAAAAGGTATAGACCTTTATTAATTAAGGCAGCACTCACTGCTGGATTCTTAAATCTCAGTGACAACAAAATTGTATATTTCTCACTCATGCAAAGTCTAAATAAAGGTGGTAGAGGAAGAGGAATATCCTTACAATGATGCAGGATCTAGACTAACAGAAGATCTTCCATTTCAATGTGTGGTTTTAGGATTATCTTATCTTTCATAGGTGCCAACTGACAGAGGAGGAGAAAGAATAGAGCCTGCTGTAGGAGGATTTAACAAGACTGAAGGACAGATGAAGTTACCTAACTTGAAGTGAAGCTAGAGGCTTTGTTGAATTCTGTGTTCAGAAACAATAAGAAATCATTTAGAGAACAGCTAGCCAGCTGTTGGCATATGCCTGCTCATGTAAAAGTGGTCTGGATTGAAATGCAGAAGGATTGAGTCCCACGTAGTTCTAGTTTTGCCACTAGTTTAATCCATAATCTCCTCATTTAGTTAACCTCCCCAGATATTGAATTTCATATCAACAATAAACTATAATATATGATCACTAATAAAGCTTCTAGTTTTAAGGTATTATAAATTTGTATTAACAATGAAAAGAAAGGAAGATTTATGAATAGAAAGAGACCATTTATTTTTAGTTATCTTTATCCTATATCTTAAAATTGATACTGATTGCTGCTTTATACCTACTAAAGCATTTAAAAACTTCATGTATGTATTAGTCATGCCTATAACTTCTAAAGGAGATCAGCCCTGGGTGTTCTTTGGAAGCAGTGATGCTAAAGCTGAAACTCCAGTACTTTGGCCACCTCATGCGAAGAGTTGATTCACTGGAAAAGACTCTGATGCTGGGAGGGATTGGGGGCAGGCGGAGAAAGGAATGACGGAGGATGAGATGGCTGGATGGCATCACCGACTCGAAGCACATGAATTTGAGTGAACTCCGGGAGTTGGTGATGGACAGGGAGGCCTGGCGTGCTGCAATTCATGGGGTCGCAGAGTCGAACACAACTGAGCAACTGAACTGAACTGAACTGAACTGATAACTCTGAGTTCTATAAAGTCTAAACACAATTTTAGTTTATCTCAATCTGCTCATCTATTACTTTTGCATCTTGGTTAAGTTCCTGAATGACATCTATAAAAAGTTAAGATGATCTCCAGAATGTGAGAATTCTGTAATCTGAGATGGGGAGCACAAGTAACTACTACAGATGATCCCTGACTTATGTTTTGTGATTTTTTTTTTTTTTTTGGTGATAGTGCAGAAGTAATAAGCAGTAGAAACTGTAGTTAAAATTTTGGATTTTAAAGTTTTTCCCAGGATAGGGATAGCATGAAACGTTCTCATGTTGCTAGATAGCAGTGTGAGCTGCAGCTCTCAGTAAACCTTGAGAATACAAGGGTAAACAATCAATATACACAGTTACAATTGTTCTGTACCCAAATGAGCACTGTTTTTCACTTTCAGTACAGTATTTAATGAGTTCATGATCTGCGTCACAGTCAGCTCCTGGTCTTGTTTTTGCTGACTGTATAGAGCTTCTCTATCTTTGGCTGCAAAGAATATAATCAATCTGATTTTGTTATTGACCATCTGGTGATGTCCATGTGTAGAGTCTTCTCTTGTGTTGTTGGAAGAGGGTGATTTCTATGACCAGTGTGTTCTCATGGCAAAATTCTGTTAGCCTTTGCTCTGCTTCATTCTGTACTCCAAGGTCAAATTTACCTGTTACTCCAGGTATTTCTTGACTCCCTACTTTTGCATTCCAGTCCCCTATAATGAAAAGGACATCTTTTTTGGGTGTTAGTTCTAGAAGGCCTTGTAGGTCTTCATTGAACCGTTCAGCTTCAGCTTCTTCAGCATTACTGATCTGGGCATAGATTTGGATTACTGTGATATTGAATGGTTTGTCTTGGAAATGAACAGAGATCATTCTGTTGTTTAAATTGAAGAAAGTAGGGAAAACCACTAGAGGATTCAGATATAACCTAAATCAAATCCCTTAAGATTACACAGTGGAAATGGAAAATAGATTCAAGGGATTACATCTGATAGACAGAGTGCCTGAAGGACTAGGGACTGGGGTTTGAGACATTGTGCAAGAGGCAAGGATCAAGACTATCCCCAAGAAAAAGAAATGCAGAAAAGAAAAAATGGTTGTCTGAGGAGGCCTTACAAATAGCTGTGAACAGAGGAGAAGCAAAAGGCAAAAGAGAAAAGGAAATATATACCCATTTGAATGCAGAGTTCCAAAGAATAGCAAGGAGAGATAAGAAAGCCTTCCTCAGTGATCAATGCAAAGAGATAGAAACAAAAAATAGAATGGGAAGGTCTAGAGATCCCTTCAAGAAAATTAGAGATACCATGGGAATATTTCATGTAAAGAGGGAACAATAAAGGATGGAAATGGTATGGACCTAACTGAAGCAGAAGATGTTAAGAAGAGGTGGCAGGAATATACAGAAGAACTATACAAAAAAGATCTTCACGGCCCAGATAATCATGATAGTGTGATCACCAAGCTATAGACAGACATCCTGGAATGTGAAGTAAAGTGGGCCTTAGGAAGCATCACTACAAAGCTAGTGGAGGTAATGGAATTCCAGCTCAGCTATTTCAGATCCTAAAAGATGATGCTGTGAAAGTGCTGCACTCAATATGCCAGCAAATCTGGAAAATTCAGCAGTAGCCACAGAACTGGAAAAGGTCAGTTTTCATTCCAATCCCAAAAGAAAGGCAGTGCCAAAGAATGCTCAAACCACCACATAATTGCGCTCATCTCACATGTTAGTAAAGTAATTCTCAAAATTATCCAAGCCAGGTTTCAGCAATATGTGAACTGTGAAATTCCAGATGTTGAAGCTGGATTTAGAAAAGGCAGAGGAACCAGAGATCAAATTGTCAACATCCGTTAGATCATTGAAAAGCAAGAGAGTTCCAGAAAAATGTCTACTTTTGCTTCATTGATTATGCCAAAGCCATTGTGTGGACCACAACAAACTATGGAAAATTCTGAAAGAGTTGGGAATACCAGACCACCTGACCTGCCTCTTGAGAAACCTATATTCAGATCAGGAAGCAACAGTTAGAACTAGACATGGAACAACAGACTGGTTCCAAATTGGGGAAGGAGTACATCAAGGCTGTATATTGTAACCCTGCTTATTTAGCTTAAATGCCGATTACATCATGTGAAATGCCAGGCTGGATGAAGCCTAAACTGGAATCAAGATTGCTGAGAGAAATATCAATAACCTCAGATTTTCAGCTGATACCTTCCTTATGGTAGAAAGTGAAGAAGAACTAAAAAGCCTCTTGATGAAAGTGAAATTGGAGAGTGAAAATGTTGGCTTAAGACTAAACATTCAGAAAACGAAGATCATGGCATCTGGTCCCATCACTTAATGGCAAATAGATGGAGACAGTGGAGACACTGAGAGACTTTATTTTCTTTGGCTCCAAAATCACTGAAGATGGTGACTGCAGCCATGAAATTAAAAGACGCTTACTCCTGCTAAGGAAAGTTATGACTAACCTAGATAGCATGTTCAAAAGCAGAGACATTACTTTACCAAAACGGGTCTGAAAGGTTGTTGCTGAACCACAAAAGACGTCAGGAGTCTTGGCCTCTGCAGGAGAAGATTTCAATCCAGAGCCAGAGAAGAGACTTGATCCCTCAGAGATTTTGTGTAATAAAGTTTTATTAAAGTATAAAGGATATAGAGAAAGCTCCTGACAAAGACATCAGAAGGGGGCAGAAAGATTGCCCCCTCGCTAGTGTTACAATTCCAGATCAGTCACTCAGTCATGTCCAACTCTTTGCGACACCATGAATCACAGCACTCCAGGGCTCCCTGTCCATCACCAATTCCCGAAGTTCACTCAAATTCATGTCCATCGCATCGGTGATGCGATCCAGCCANTCAGACATAAGTGAGAAATTGAACTGAACAGTATTTAATAAATTACTTGAGGTAATCAACATGAATAGACTTTGTGTTAGATAATTTTGCCCAACTGTAGGCTAATGTAAGTATTTTGAGCATGTTTAAGATAGAATCAAGGTGATCAAACTAGTCAATTTTAAAGGAAATCAACCCTGAATATCCACTGGAAAGACTGATACTGAAGCTGAAGCTCCAATACTTTGGCCGCCTCAGGAGAAGAACTGATTCACTGGAAAAGATCCTGATGCCAGGAAAGACTGAAGGCAAAAGGAGAAAGAGGTAGCAGAGAATGAGATGGTGACATAGCATAACTAACTCTGTGGACATAAATTTGAGCAAATTCCAGGAGAGAGTGGAGGATAGAGGAGCCTGGCAGGCTAAAAAACACTGAGTTACAAAATATCAGACACAACTTAGTGACTGAACAACAATAACCACAACAAGGTAGAATCGGAAATGGTGATGGTACTACTGATCCTTCTCACAGTGCCAGTTGTCTCACTGTGCACACTGTTCATTGAACCCATGCCAAACAAGGTGAAAGCAGGCAAGCTGGAAGAACATGCAAGGAGCCATAGGAATTGCAGACATATTTATTCTCTCCTGGCTGGCACAGCAGCCGTAGCAGCAGATTGACTGTATTCTCTCCTCTCGTGGCTCACCCAACAAACACAGCCATGAGGCAGCAGTAATACTGCCACTTTCTAAGTGGAGCTCATACAGGTATACAGCACAAGGTAGCTGTAACCAAGTGGGTACCTTGTGATGGGCATGCACAGTGCTATAAGTGATCTCAACTGTTACATAATCATTATGTACAAAATGTGGCAAGAACAAGAGGCCATGGGGCAAGAGAGCCTGACTGTGCCATCTTGGCTAATTTGCTCTTTCCCTGTGGCAACCTGGCTTCCCTGGTGGCTCAGATGGTAAAGCGTCTGCCTACAATGCAAGAGACCTGGGTTCGATCCCTGGGTTGGGAAGCTCTCCTGGAGAAGGAAACGGCAACCCACTCCAGTACTCTTGCCTGGAAAATCCCATGGACGGAGGAGCCTGGGCTACAGTCCATGGGGTCACAAAGAGTTGGACACGACTAGTGACTTCACTATGGCAACCTACTCCAGTATTCTGCCTGGAAAAGTCCATGTGCAGAGGAGCCTCGTTGGCTACAGTCCATGGGGTGTCCAAAGAGTCAGTCAAGACTGAGCGACTGAGTCACTGAGCACACTGGCAAGGTAGAGTAGGCTAAGCTACAATGTTTTAGGGTAGGTGTATTTGAATGTTTTTTAACTTAAGATATTTTCAATATACAATGTGGTTATTGGGACATACTCTCATCATAAATCAAGGACGATCTGTAATTTAAATGATTTATAATGGGAAAAATCCAAACTGCTATTTCCTGCAATATCAAATGCATATTCTTCTGAAAAAATTATAAAATTTAATTCATAAAACGTAGTTACTATCCTTCCTCACGTCTAACAACTCTAACACCCAGCAACTTTTTAAATGTACCATCACTTGACTATAATTGTCCCTACTTCCACTCCTGTCATAAATTCTGTCCATAAAAATAGCTCTTCAGTATACATCCTGTCCTCATCACTACATGAGTTGCCAAATATTCAGTTGCCTGATGATTATTTTCCAGTGAATATCCCACAAACTTTTATATTCGATAAACTAATCACAAAATTGTCATTAATGTATTATCATTAATTATTTCTAGAAAATTTCCATGTAATTTTCTGCTTTGGGCATGAAGCACTTACCAAGATCAATCTTACCCTCCTGCCATAAAAAAGAGAAAATTGGCAAGTGATTCATAACTGTGATCCCAGAAAGAAAGAAGACCAATATGGCCAGCCAACCCTCAGAATGCCCTAGCTTTATACTGAAGGCATTTTTCTGGACCACAACTTAGGGAGGGCAACTTAAGCAGAAAAGACTCTTGCTGAATTGATCAGATAGAGAGAAAAGTCTAGTAAAGTTGAGTTGAATGACACTCATGGAGAAGAATATCAAAGAAAAGAGATATAGTCAAGAAAGTCTTCAAAAGTCTTTTCATAGGTGGTAGTCTTGAATATTTGGCTTCATGCTACAAAGCATATGAGTAAGTAGAACTTCCAGGAAGTCAAAAAAAGAACACTTTATGAAGAGTTACAAAGTAAATGCTGCCTGGAATTCACATAGAGTTGGGAGATGTTCAAATNAAGAAAGTCTTCAAAAGTCTTTTCATAGGTGGTAGTCTTGAATATTTGGCTTCATGCTACAAAGCATATGAGTAAGTAGAACTTCCAGGAAGTCAAAAAAAGAACACTTTATGAAGAGTTACAAAGTAAATGCTGCCTGGAATTCACATAGAGTTGGGAGATGTTCAAATTCTTCCTGTATAAGAATCTCACCCTGTATAAGGATGAGATAAACTACACTAAAGACACTGAATCAATAATAATAAAAAATGTCACCTATTAACAGTATGGCTAAAATAGTACTAGAGTAAAGGGTACATTACATTCAACTTAACAAGAATTAAAAACAACCTAATCCACAAATAATTTAACTTCCTGCTAAGCAAACTTCAACACTCTTTAAAATGATGTGATTAATTCCAAATATCCAATAATGTAACTCACCACGTTGTCCAGCACCCAGTACAAATAATTAGATATTCAAAGAGACAGCATGTGATGACTCACAACAAGGTCAAATTCAGTCACAAGAAACAGATCCATAAATGGGAGAGGGATGAAACTAGCAGAAGAAGAGCTGAAAACATTTTATTATAAGTATTTTAATATATTTATAGATTTTTTAAGACATAGTTTTTGGAAAGTTTAAAGGTCATAGTAAAGTAAAAGGAAGTTTCAGAGATTCCTCATATACTTCCTGCTCCCACACATGTATAGCTGCCACCATTATCTATATTTCCGAAAGAGTGGTTCATTTTTTACAACTGATAAACCTACATTGACCCATCATAATCACTCAAGTTTGTGGTTTAAATGATGCTTAAATTCTGCTATTGTACATTATAGTGTCTGTGCAAGTATATCATGTATCTATCATTATGATACAACATAATATATTTCCTGCCCTGAAAATCCTATGTGCTCCACATATTCATGTCTCCCTTCCTATCAAACCACTGATCTTTTTACTTGCTCTATAGTTTTATCTTTTGCAGAATATTTTACAGTTGAAGTCATACAGTATTTAACCTTCTCATGTTGGCTGCTCTTGCTTAGTAATATTTAAGATTTTTAAATATTTAATATTTAAGTAGCATTTAAGATTCCTCCACTTCTTAAGTTTGTTAGCTCTTTTTCTAATAACTAAATAATAGTCCATTGTCTGTATGTACCACAATTTGTTTATCTATTTACCTATTGAAGGACTTCTTATTTTAAAATTTAGCAATTATGAAAAAGGTTGTTCTAAACATTCATAGTCTAAACCATGGTTGGTCTAAACCATGCTTTTGTGTGGTGTGTACATAAGTTTTCAATTCCTTTGGGTAAATACCAAAGAACATGATTTCTGGATCAAATGGTGAGAGCATGTTGTATGTTTATAGGAATTTATCCATTTCTTTTAGGTTATTGAATTTGTTGGCATATATTTATTCAAAGTTTTCTCTTCTGGTCCTTTTTATTTCTGTGGTATCAGCTATAATATCTTCTCTTACATTTATGGTTTTGAGTCTTCTCATTTTTTTCTTTGTCAGTCTACCTAAAGTTTTCTCAACTATGTTTATCTTTTAAAATCTCTTAGTTCTATTGATCTTTTCTATTATATTTCTAGTCTCTGTTCATTTATTCCTTTTCTGATCATTCTTATCTCCTGCCTTCTTCTAACTTTAGGCTCTTTATTCTTCATTTTCTAGTCCCTTGAGTTGTAAAATTATGTTGTTTTTATTGAGAACTTCCTTTTATTCTTAACATAGGCACTTATCATTATAAACTTTGCTCTTAGACCTCTTTTGCCACATACCTTAAGGATTTTTTTTNGGGACAGGACTCCCTTCCTGGGACGGAGCTCCCTCCCTAGCTCCTTTGTCTGTTTCTCCGTCTTTTGTATTCTTCCTACCTGTTTTTGAAGACAATGTTCTGCTATTCTGGATGCCTGACGACCTCTGCCAGCATTCAGAAGTTGTTTCGTAGATTTTCCTCCGCGTTGGAATGTTCTTTGGATGAATTTGCTGGGGAGACAGTGGTCTCCCCGTCCTATTCCTCCTCCATCTTCTCCGAATCTGAGGATTTTTTTTTTTTTTGGTACATGTATTTCTATTTTCATTTTTTCAAGGTATTTCTTTTATTTCCTTTTTTATTGTTTTGCACCCATTGGCTATTCAGAAGTGTGTTGTTCAATCTTCACATATCTGTGAAGATTCCATGTTTTCTCTAGTTATTAATTTCTAGTTCAATATCATTATATTTGGAAGAGATATTTTATATAATTGTAATATCTTAGAATTTGTTAGTAGTGTTAAGAGAGTGTTATGATTTCATTCTTTTACATGAAGCTGTTCAATTTTACAAGCACCACTTAATGAAGAGTCTGCCTTGTCTCCATTTTATATTCTTGCCTCCTTTGTCATAGATCAATTGACCAAAGGTATGTGGGTTTATCTCTGGGCTTTCTAGCCTCATCCATTGATCTGAATTTCTGTTTTTGTGCCAGTATCATACATTTTGATGACTGCAGCTTTGTAGTATACTCTGAAGTCAAGGAGCCTAATTCCTCCAGCTCTGTTTTTCTCTCTCAAGATTTCTTTGGCTAGTCAGGATCTTTTGTGTCTCCATACAAATTAAATTTTTTTGTTGTTCTAAAATGGCAACCCACTTCAGTATTCTTGCCTGGAAAATTCCATGGATGGAAGAGCCTGGTAGGATACAGTCCATGGGATTGCAAAGAGGTGGACATGACTGAGCAACACCACTGAATTCCATGAAAAATGCCATTAGTAATTTGATAGCATTTGCATTGAATCTATAGATTGCTTTGGGTACAATATGCTTTTTCATGATATTGAATCTTTCAATCCAAGAACGTTGTGTATTTCTCCATCTGTTTCTGTCACCTTGATTTCTTTCATCAGTATCTTTGTACAGATATTTTGCCTCCTTAACTAGGCTTATTACTATGTATTTTATTCTTTTTAAGGCAATAGTAAATGGGATTATTTCCTCCTTTTTCTGATCAACCTTTCTTTGTTAGTTTATGAGAATGCAAGAGATTTCTGTGTATTAATTTTTTGTCCTGCAACTTTACCAAATTTATTGATGAGTTCTACTAGGTTTATGGTAGCATCTTTAGAAATTTCTATGTATAGTATCATGTCATCCACAAGCAGAGATTGTTTTACTTCTTTTCCAATTTGAATTCCTTTTATTTCTTTTTCATCTCTGATTGTTGTGGTTAGAACTTTCAAAACTATGTTGAATCAAAGTTGCAAGAGTGGACATCCTTATTCCTGATCTTAGAGAAAATGTTTTCAGGTTTTCACCATTGAGAGCAATGTTAGCTGTGAGTATGTCATATATGGCCTTTGTTTTGTTTAGGTAGGTTCCCTCTAAGTCCACATTCTTTGATCATAAATGGATGTTGAATTTTGTTGAAAGCTTTTTCTGCAAATATTGAGATGGTCATATGGCTTTATTCTTTAATTTGTAAATATGGTATATCACATAGATTGATTTGCTTATATTGAAGACTCCTTGCATCCCTGGGATAACTCTCACTTGATCATACTAGATCCTTTTAATGTGTTCTTAGATTGGGATTGCTAGTATTTTGTGGAGGACTTTTATATCTGTGTTCATCAATGATATTGATCTGTAATTTTCTCTAACACAATAAACAAAAATTAACTCAAGATGGATTAAAGCCCTAAATATAAGTCTGGATAAAGCTTGCAAAAAGCATAGGCAAAACATTCTTTCACATAAATTGCAGCAATATCTTTTTTGATCCACTTTCTCAAGTAAAGAAAATAAAAACAGAAATAAATAAATGGGACCTAATTAAGTTTAAATCTTTTACATAGCAAAGGAAAATGTAAACAAAACAGAAAGACAGTTCATAGAATGAGAGAAAATATTTACAAATGAAGTGAATGACAAAGGATTAATCTCTAAAATGCACAAACAGCTCATGTAGGTTAATATATAAATAAAAATGGATGGAGCGTCTAAATAGATATTTCTCCAAAGAATACATAAAGCTAGCCAAAAAGCACATGAAAAGATGTTCAACACTGCTAATTATTAGAATAATGCAAATTAAAACTACAATGAGGTATCTCCTCACACTGGTCAGAATGTGCATCAGCAAAAAATTTATAAACAATAAATACTGGAAAGGGTGTGGAGAGGAGGGAACCCCTCTACAATGTTGATGGGAATGTAAATTGGTACCAATTTACACTATGGAGAACATTTTGGAGGTTCCTAAAAACACTAACTATAGAAGTACCATATGATCTAGCAATCTCACTCCTGGGCAAATATCTGGAGAAAACCATGTTTCAAAAAGATACATACATCTCAGTTTTTATTTAATTAAACAAGACTTTATTGCTAAGAAATGATAATCATCATTTGACAATGCAGAGTTGCTACAATCCTTCAATTCCTTCAATTTTCAATTTTTATCGTAGCAGTTTTTTTTTTTTTTTTACAACATCCAGGATATGAAAGCAATCTAAATGTCCATTGGCAGAGGAGTGGATAAAGAAAATATGGTACATCTATCACTCAGTCATAAAAATAATAAAATTATGCCATTTATAGCAACATGGATGGACCTAGAGATTGTCAGACTGAGGGAAGTAAGTCAGAAATAGAAAGACAAATACATTGCATCACTTTATATCTAAAAATGATACTAATGAACCTATTTACAAAACTGGAATAGAGTCATAAATGTGGTAAATAAACTTACAATTATGGGGAAGGAAGGGAGGAGGGATAAATTAGGAGATTGGGACTGAAATTATATATACTACTATATATAAAGTAGATAACTAATAAAGACCTACTATATAGCACAGGGAACTCTACTCAATACTCTGTAATGATCTGTATGGGAAAATAATTTTAAAAGAGTGGATATGTGTATATGCATAAAGGATTCACTTTTCTGTATAGCAGAAAATCAGCCATATTTCAATTAAAAACAAGAAATAAAGACATGAATAAAAAATTCAAGACTTTTCTTGTGGCCTAATATATAATCTTTCTCAAAGAGCCTTCTATGTATGATTGAGAAAATGTGTATTTTGTTGTCATTGAATGGATATTCTTTATATATGTTAGGCTCATTTGTTCTAAAATGTAGTTCAGGTCTAATGTTTTCTTGCTGACTTTCTGTTTGTTTGATCTGTTCATTGTTGAAAGTGGGGTCTTGAAATCTTCTACTACTTTTGTGTTGCTGTTTTCTTCCCTCTTCAGATCTCTCTATATTGGCTCAGTGTATGTAAGTGTTGCAAGGTTGTGTACATATGTATTTACTACTGTCATTTTCTCTTGATGAACTGATGTTTGTTATTCTGTAGTAACCTTCATTGCCTCTTATTTCAATTGACTTTCTATTTTGTCTTAAATACGTGTAGCTACTCTTTTGTTTCCATTTTTATGGGATATATTTTTCGATCTGCTAACCTTCAGACTATGTCTGTCTGAAAGCTGATGTGAATGTTTTATAGGCAGCATATGGTTGAAATTTTATTTTTTTTCATTGAGCAACTCTGTGTCTTTTGATTGGAGAATTTAATCTTCTTATGTTTAAAGTCTTACTGATAGAAAACAACTTACCATTGTCATTTTGGTTATTTTTTAAGTATTTCATAGGTTCTCAGTTTGCTTCTTTCTCTTTTCCTATCTTTCTTTGTAATTTCATGATTTTAATTTGATATGCTTTCAGTTTTTATTCATCTTTTCTGTATCTAGTGTGAACTTTTGCTTCATAATTACCATGACACATATTAAATTTCTTATATCTATTCTTATATCCATTACAGTCTATGTGAATCTGATAACACCTTACATTTGTTCACACACAAATTCTCAACTCTTTTACCCACCCTCCCATACCTTTTATGTTTTTGATGTGACCATTTGCATATTTTAATTGTATATTAATTAACAAATTAATGTACCTATAGTTACTTTTAAACTTTTGTCTTTTAATCTTCATACTAGAGTTGTAAATGATTTTCAAACCACCCGTACAATATTAGAATATTTTTATTTTGATTATATATTTCAGCTTTACCAATGAGTTTTATACTTTTATGTGTTTTTTTTGTTACTTATTAACACACTTTCTTTTTGACTTAATGTATTCCCTTTAGCATTTCATTAAAGGTGGTTGAATTTGTTTTGAACTCCTTGAGTTTTCTTTTTTACAGGGAGAGGGGGTGGTCTGGAAGTGACTTTTTCTCTCTCAATTCTGAAGACGAGTTTTGCCAAGTAAAAAACTCTTGGCAGGTCTTTCTTCCAGCATTTTGAGTATATTATTTCACTTTCTCTTCTCCTGCAAGGTTTCTGTTGAGATATCTGCTTACAGTCTTATGTACAACATTTTCTTTTGCTGGTTTAAAGATTTTCTCTTTGTTTTTGACTTTTGATGGTTTTTATTAAAATGTGTCTTGTTGACGTCTTCTTTGAGTTGATATTGATTGGGGACCTGGAACTTCACAGGCCTGTATGTCCATGTTTTTTCTAATATTTGGGAAGTTTTCATCCATTATTTCTTAAAATAAACTTCCTGCCATTTCCTGCTCTTCTGGGATTCTTATAAAGTGTATATTTTTGTTTGATGGTGTCCCAAAAGTCTTGTAAGTTTTCTTCATTCCTTTTAATTAAATTTTTTTTTTTCTATTTTGGTTGGGTACTTTCATGTGACTTGTTTTTGAGTTCACTATTTCTTCTGCTTGATTGAGTCTGCTATTGAAGTTCTCTATTGCATTATTTAGTTGCATCCCTGTATTCCTCAGCTTCACAGTTTCTGTTGGGTTCTTTTTCATGCTTTCCAACTCTTCATATTACAGTTCATTTTGTCTTGTACTGCTTTTCTGATTTATTAAACTGATAACTGTTTTCCTGCTCTCTGTTCAACTTTAGAATATTCATTTTGAATTTTTTACCAGGAAATTTAGGGATCGTCACTACCTTGGAGTCAGTTTTTAGAAATTTATTGTATTTCTTTGGGAGTGTTATGTTTTTCTTATTCTTCATGATCTCTGTTGCCTTGTTTAGGTGACCACACATTTGAAGATGTATTCACTTCTTCTAGATTTTATTAACTTTCTTTGGTTAGGAAAGATCTTTACCTGCAGTGGAGACATGGTGGAGAGGGCAGGGTCTGATGGTAGTTGGTACAAAGTGTAAGATGTGTGGTATCTTCTGGTCCAGTAGAGGTGTGGTGCCTTGTTGACTTAGGCAGTTAGGGTCCATGACTTAAAAAAAATGCATAATCTTTGGTGTTAGTAGCTGAGGGGGTTCTGTAGTAATTTCAAAGGCTGGTGGGGACTTCATTTGCACTTTTACATCTAACAGCATGGGACCAGGGTAGGCAGTAGTGGTGTCTGGAGACTGTAGTGTACCTATACTTACTTTTGGGGATGATTACAGGTGACTGTATCTTGGCAGCAGCTGGCGATAGGCACACCAATAGTGGCAAGGGCCTGGGCTAGTGGTAGGGTCTAGGAATGTGGGTACATGAACATCTATGTGAACCTAAGCTGTCAGTATTCCTTTATGTGACTGTAGGAAGTGGCCACATGCATGGCAATAGGTATGGTGATGGGATTTGGGGCCAGATTGGTGTTCAAGCAGAACTGGAGGCTTAGGTTATCAGTATGCATTTGTGAAGCTATGTGATCTACCTGAAGGTACAAACATGGCATTGCAGACCTGTTATAGGACATGGGGCTAACAGTGTGTAGCTTTAGATATTAGCTGCGAGTGTGCACAGCGGTATAGGACTGTGGCAAAGGTCAGGACATGCTCCCAGTTTATGAGCAGTTCTGATCATGGCTGCCAGTGTACATGTTCTGCTAGATGTGAAGGTGCGCCGGTGGAAGCCAGTGAAGGAAGTCAAGGTAAACAATATGTGAGTGCACGGCTTCAGTGGCTAGCTATGTGTGCATACATGAGTGTTAGTGGCAAAAGCTGGCCTAGACCTGGGCCTAAAAATAGCTGTTTGACTTTGGTTGTTGATATACATTTGTATGGCTGTAGGGTTTAGCTGGAAGCATGTACACAGTATTACAGGACAGTGAAAGGAGTCAGGGCTGCTGGTATATAGGTATATCATAGCATGGGGTTTACTGTGTGCATTTGCAGAGTAATGGCTAGTGATTGGAGTTGGGGTTACTCTAAGACCTGAGCAGATGTGGGCGCCTGGGCTACAAGGCCATGGTAATGGTTCCGGGGGGAGGGTCCAGCCATGTGATCCTGTATTGTCATTGTACACATGCACAGTTATAGAGGCAAGGACTGGTTATCAGTGTGGATCCTAGGGCTAAAGGAATCTGCAGAAGTACTAGTATCTTGGGTGACTTTGGGGTGGGGACCATGGTCCAAGAGCTATTCAGACAGCTGGAGTCTGAGATTGACACAATTTGTGGGGCCCTCAGTGGTGAAATGTTCAGAGGGTCTGTATTAGCAATGCTGGTTTTTGGTTCCCTCATTGCCAACTGCTGAGGTTCTCTACAAAGCAGTCACTGGAGTCTGTGGTGGGGTCTTCAGTGGTGCAGGGCTCTGCAACATCTGGAAAGCTTACTGAGATCCTCAGTGGTGAAGGCTTCTGGGGATCTTTTATAGAGCAGGGTACTGAGAACCACAGTTGTTCCCACTACAAGGTTGATCCTGACAGTCCCTGCCCTTCTTCTTTTCTCTTATTGGTCCCTAGACCTCTCAGATACCAGGAAGGTAGGGTGAAACCAAAGCAGGTCCTTTAAGTAGTGCCCCCAAACTCGAGAAGCTTGTCACTCATTCTACTTTCCTTTTCCCAGTGAGAGGAATTTTCTCAGGCCAGAAAGTTCCCTCTTGGCTCTAAACAGTCATCCTGGGAGATGGGATGATACAGGCAAAATGGAGCTATTCTTCTGTTGATCTGCTGTTATCATAAGGTGTCTTTTTCCATAGTGTTGCTGAGTCTTCCTAAACGGACTACTGAGGATTCCCTGAGCTGTTTTATTCACTGATATCTGTCTAATTACCTTTCATAGTGGCTCATAGAGCCTGGGGTTTCCTACTCTGTCATCTTAGTGATTTCACTTTCTCCTTCACTTTTGAGGGATAATTTTTCATGATATAAAGTTCTAGGTTGGTGGAGCTTTTCCCAATACTTTAAATATTTCATCACATTCTTTTCCTGTATGGTTTTAAGGAGAAATCTGATGTAATTCTTGTCTTCATTCCTCCATATGCAAGGTTTTTGTTTTGTTTTTACCACCTGGCTTATATCGGAATTAAAAAAAAAAGATTCTCTGGAGTAAAAGTGGCATGCCTACGTATAGTTTTGGAACATTTATCCTACTTGGTGTTCTTTGAATNCTCCTTCACTTTTGAGGGATAATTTTTCATGATATAAAGTTCTAGGTTGGTGGAGCTTTTCCCAATACTTTAAATATTTCATCACATTCTTTTCCTGTATGGTTTTAAGGAGAAATCTGATGTAATTCTTGTCTTCATTCCTCCATATGCAAGGTTTTTGTTTTGTTTTTACCACCTGGCTTATATCGGAATTAAAAAAAAAAGATTCTCTGGAGTAAAAGTGGCATGCCTACGTATAGTTTTGGAACATTTATCCTACTTGGTGTTCTTTGAATTTCCTTAGCTTCTGGTTTTGTATTTGATATAAATTTGGGTAAATTATCAATCATTATTATTTTAAAAATTTTTTTCTGTTGCTTTCTCTATTCTCCTTCTGGTATTCCCTGTTACGCATATGCTACATTTTTGTAGTTGTCTCACTGTCCATGGATATTCTATTTAGTTTTTCCTATTTCTTTTGCTTTTAAGTTTGTATTCCTATAAATCTGGCTTCAAATTTAAGCACAGATATTCTGTACTCGGAGAAGGCAATGGCACCCCACTCCAGTACTCTTGCCCAGAAAATCCCATGGATGGAGGAGTCTGGTGGGCTGCAGTCCATGGGATCGCTGGGATTGGACACGACTGAGCGACTTCTCTTTCACTTTTCACTTTCATGCATTGGAGAAGGAACTGGCAATCCACTCCAGTGTTCTTGCCTGGAGAATTCCAAGGACAGGAGAGCCTGGTGGGCTGCCGTCTATGGCGTCGCACAGAGTCGGACACGACTGAAGTGACTTAGCAGCAGCAGCAGCAGCATTCTGTACTCAGCTGTACTCAATCTACTAAGCCCATTGAAGACATTCTTCACTTCTGTTATAGTGTTTTTGATCTCTAGATTTTCTCTTCGGTTTTTAGGCTGTCCACACCTCTGCTTACACTGCCCATGTATTCTGACATGCTCTCTGCTTTATCCATTAGAACCTTCAGCATATTAATCATAATTGGTTTAAATGCCTGATCTGATAATTTCAACATCTCTGTCATGTCTTTCTTTGATATTTGTTTTGTCTCTTCAAATTGTGTGCTTTGCATTTTGGTATGGCTTGCATTTTTTTTTTTTTTTTCTTGATAGCCAGGCATGAGGTACTAGGTAAAAGAAACTGCCATAAATAGGCCTTAAGTAATGTGGTGGTGAGCTCTCAGGGAAGGCAAGTGTTCTTTGATTAGGCTTGTCTTTTAGTGAGCTTATGCTCCTGGACTGTGAATATCACAAGACTTTCTTATTTTTGTTTTCCTTTTCCTTCTTTAAATGGGACAGGATGGCTAGACTTGGATCATTTTTGCTGGACTTGGTTATTTTTCCTTTCCCTGGTCAGCTAGGCTCTCATAATAACTCATTATGTCAGGCTCTGATTAGTTTCCTCTGAGTGCCAGACATTAAAAAGAACAGAGTTTTCTGGCTTTTCCCTGGCTTAGAAGCATAAAGTGATTTTTCTCCAATATTTTATGTGGGTACCTGCTAGAGCTCCTGAAGGTAAATCTCACAATTTTGTGTGGGTCCCCCTGGAGTTTTAACTCTCATTCTTGCCACACTGAGCCTTGAACAATTTGTTAATTGCACTTCAAGTTTTCCTACCCCAGCACTAGTCCCCATGGTGGATTCCACTTTTGAGTCTCTGCCCAGTAAGCCACGAGCTCCTTATATTCAGCTGTGTGTGTCTCTAACCTTGGGTGCAGCATTTTGGTCTGAATCTTCTCCTGCAGATCCAATTAGAATTGTGGATTTTTCAGCTAGTTCAACTTTTTTCTTGCTATGATGATGTGGCAACTTCCAAGTTGCTTAATACCTACTCTGTGCTTTCTACACAATAGGCATTTTAAATATAAAGACAGAGATAAGTCAGAATATATGATTTAGAAGATATAATATAAAATCTATAAGCATAAGAAAACTGGAAGAGTTGTATTAGTATAAGACTTCAGGAAAATAAAGAAGAATCAGAACTAAAAGAAACAGCTTATCATCACAAAAAAATCAATCACAGGAAGAAATAAAAATTCTAGATACTATGCTGCTAATTATAAAGCTTCAAAATACATCAAGAAAAAAAACTTTCAAGGTTAAAAAGAGGCAGTCCCACAACCATACTTGGATACTTTATCATATCTTTTTCAGAAATTGATGGAAGAAATAACCAAAACTAAAATTTTAGAAAATAGAAGACTTCAATAATGCTATTGATCAACTTGATCTAATTAACATTTATAAAACACTACAACACAAAACCACAGAAAATATTTTTCAAATGATTAAGGGAAATTCACTAAGATAGATAACATGCTGTTATATAAAAGAGGTCTAAGAAAATTTTATAGCTGATATTATACAAAATATTTTATGATTCCAGAAAAATTCAGAAACAAATAATGGAAATACATCTAGAAAATCCCCAAATAAGTTTACATGAAGCAATACAGTCCTACTTAAAGTTTAAAAGAAGAAATAGCATAGGGAATTTAAAAAATGTAAACTGAATGAAAATAAAAGCAAAGCATGTACAAATTTGTAGGATGCTGAGAAATTAGTACTTACAATTTATGGCTTTAAATTATTATATTTAAAACTAGTAAATCTGNTTGAAGGCAACATGAATTTAAAAAATGCTATTAATTCTGCAAAAAAGCTACTAAAATTATGAGTGAATTTGTCAAGACTTCAGAAAAAAAGTCAGTGGACAAAAGAGTTGTGTTTCTATATTGCTGTTGTTGTTCAGTAGCTCAGTCATGTCCAACTCTGTAGGACCCCATAGACCTGTCTCTTATACACATCTGATAAAAGAGGAAATCAATTGAATAGAAAACGGGCAAAGAATAAAGGATTTAATCCCAAAAGTTTATTTTTTTTTTAAAAAGTCAATAAAAATGATAAACTTTTAGCTAGACTAATGAGGAAAAAAAAAGAGACAAGTTTTTATTAATATCAGGAATAAAATAAGAATCACTTTTAGTGATGCAAATGTTTAAAGAACAATAAAGAAATTTATGAGCAACTTAATATAAATTCTATGACTTAATTTAATGGAAAATTTTCTTGAAAAACAAAATTATCAAAACTATGCCAAGAAGAAATAGAAACAGCACAATATCAGTTAAACAAATTGAATTATTAAATAAAAATCTTTACACAAACAATATTTATGCTCTGTTTGAACTGTGGTGTTGGAGAAGACTCTTGAGAGTCCCTTAGACTGCAAGGAGATCCAACCAGTCCGTTCTGAAGGAGATCAACTCTGGGATTTCTTTGGAAGGAATGATGCTAAAGCTGAAACTCCAGTACTTTGGCCACCGCATGCGAAGAGTTGATTCATTGGAAAAGACTTTGATGCTGGGAGAGATTGGGGGCAGGAGAAAAAAGGGATGACAGAGGATGAGATGTCTGGATGGCATCACTGACTCGATGGGCATGAGTCTGAGTGAACTCCGGGAGTTGGTGATGGACAGGGAGGCCTGGCGTGCTGCGATTCATGGGGTTGCAAAGAGTTGGACACGACTGAGCGACTGAACTGAACTGAACTGAGTTTTACTGGTCCAGTTTGTGAGATAGGTCAGAAAGAAATGACCCCAATACTACAGAGATGTTTTAGAAGACAGAGAAGCGAAGAATTTATTAGGGCACTACATTAGGCTAATATTACTTTGATGCTGAAACCATACAATGACATTAGAAGATAGTTATAGAAGGACTTCCTTGGTAGCTCAGGTGGAAAATCTCCCTGTAATACAGGAGACCCCAGTTGGACTCCTGAGTCAGGAAGATCCCCTGGAGAAGGAATAAGCTACCCTGGTGGGCTTATTCTTGGGCTTCCCTGGTGGATCAGGCAGTAAAGAATCCACCTGCAATTCAGGAGACCTTGGTTTGATTCCTGTGTCAGGAAGATCGTCTAGAGAAGGGAACAGCTACCCACTCCAGTGTTCTTGCCTGGAGAATTCCATGGACAGAGGAACTTGGCAGGCTGAAGTCCATGGGGTTGCAAAGCATTGGACATGAATGAGTTACTTTCACTTATCACTTATGGAAGAGTTATTATGTAAAAAATATGTCATATTCTTAGACTGGGAAAGTAAATATTGTTAAGATATCAGTTCTTGTCAAATTGAACTATATATTCAACAGAATGCAAATCAAAATTCAAGTGGGCTCATTTTTTTTTTGAAAATTCACAACTGATTTCTAAATAGATATTAAAATTCTTACATATTTTATTAGTTCTTTAGGTTTTTCATAGCAAAGGACGACATAATGGGTTCCTTAAAACAGCACATGTTTATGCTTTCGCAGTTCTGGAGGCTGGAAATCTGAGATCAAGGTGTTGGGAGGTTCATACTTTCTCTGACAATCTGAATCCTCCCTTGCTTCTTTCTAGCATCACGTAGAGGCTGACAATCCTTAGTGTTCCTTGGCTGGCAGCTGCATCAGTCCCATCTCTGCCTCCGTTATCACAGTCTTCCATTTTCACATCATCCTCCCTCTGTGCATGTGTGTTTGTTTCTAGGTTTCTGTTTTATAAGATGTCAATCATATTGGCTTAAGATGTACCCAAATGACCTCAGATTTGGTAAGACCCCATTTCCAAATAAGTTTAAATTTATAGTATCTGGAGACTAGGACTCATCACATCTTTTTCAGAGACACAATTCAACCAATAGCACATATTATTAGCACATGGAATTTGAAAAAATTAAAAGAACAATGGATTACTATCATGTGTGGTATTTAAGGTTTCAAGTTTGATTTAATATTTGAGGTATTGGTCATTATGATTCACTTCGTTAGCAAAATAATGGAGAAATCAGTATTATCTTTTTATTTATATAGTAATCATCATTACTTTTTATGCTTTTTAACCTCTCTCAAAAGAAACTTCTTCAACTTGATAAAGAAAATGTATCCCCCTCTCAAAGTACAACTACATTATTATTTATGCCTAACTGTAAAAGACTAAAATTTTCCTCTCTGAGATCAAGAGCAAAGAAAGAATATTCACTCTAATCACTTTCATTCCACATTTTCCAGAGGTCTCTGAAATAAAAATTAGGCATGAAAAAGAAACAAAGCCATAAAAAATTTTTAAAAATGGTTTTCTCTTGAAGGCAACATGAATTTAAAAAATGCTATTAATTCTGCAAAAAAGCTACTAAAATTATGAGTGAATTTGTCAAGACTTCAGAAAAAAAGTCAGTGGGCAAAAGAGTTGTGTTTCTATATTGCTGTTGTTGTTCAGTAGCTCAGTCATGTCCAACTCTGTAGGACCCCATAGACTGCAGCATGGCAGGCTTCTCTGTCTTTCATCGTCTCCCAAAGCTTGCTCAAACTCATATCCATTGAGTCAGTGATGCCATCCAACCATCTTGTCCTCTGTCGTCCCCTTCTCCTCCTGCCCCCAATCCCTCCCAGTAAATCCTGACTCTTTTCCAATGAGTCAGCTCTTCACATGAGGTGGCCAAAGTACTGGAGTTTCAGCTTTAGCATCAGTCCTTCCAAAGAACACCCAGGATTGATCTCCTTTAGAATGGACTGTTTGGATCTCCTTGCAGTCCAAGGGACTCTCAAGAGTCTTCTCCAACACCACAGTTCAAAAGCATCAATTCTTCAGCACTCAGTATTCTTGTGGTTCAATTCTCACATTCATACATGACTACTGGAAAAATCATAGCTTTGACTATATGAACCTTTGTTGGCAAAGTAATGTCTCTGCTGTTTAATATACTGTATAGATTTGTGATAGCTTTTCTTCCAAGGAGCAAGCATATTTTAACTTCATGGCCGTAGTCACCATCTGCAGTGGTTTTGGAGCCCAAGAAAATAGTCTTTCACCATTTCTCTTGTTTCCTCATTTATTTGCCATGAAGTGATGGGACCAGATGTCATGCTCTTTGTTTTTGCAATGTTGAGTTTTAAGCCACCTTTTTCACTCTCCTCTTTCACCTGCATTAAGAGGCTCTTTAGCTCCTCTTTGCTTTCTGCTTTTAGGGTGGTATCATCTGCATATCTGAAGTTACTGATATTTCTCCCAACAATCCTGATTCCAGCTTGTGCTGGATGAACTAGACCAGAATTTTGCATGATGTACTCTGCATATAAGTTAAATAAGCAAGGTGACAATATACAGCCTTGACTTACTCCTTTCCCAATTTGGAGCCAGTCCACTGTTCCAAGTCTGGTTATAACTGTTGATTCTTGACCTTCATACAGGTATCTCAGGAGGCAGGTAAGGTGGTCTGGTATTCCCACATCTTTAAGGATTTTTCACAGTTTGTTATGATCCACACAGTCAAAGGCTTTAGTATAATCAATGAAGCAGAAGTTGATGTTTTACTAAAATTCTCTTGCTTTTTCAATGATGCAACTGATATTGGCAATTTGATCTCTTGGTTTAGCTTTTCTAAATCCAGCTTGAACACCTGGAAGCAATCTAACTGCCTATCAACTGATGAATAAACAAATTGTGATAATTCCATAGCAATGAATATACCTCAGTAATAATGTAGAATTAATTCTCCAATACATCTAACAACATGGATGAATCTTATACACAAACAGTGAATGAAGCAGATAAAAGGGGGTACATACAGTAAAACACATTTATATGATTACCTAGGAAATCTAAATCTGAATTTTAATGACAGTATGCAGGTCAATGATTGCTTGGGGCTGGGAAGAGTGGGATAGACTGAAAAATGTCATAATAATGTTAATTTGGGGATAATGAAAATGTTTTATGTCTTGTTTATTGTGGTGGTTACACATATGTGTGTCAGAATTCACCAAACTGCATTATTAAAATAAATTCATCTTATTGTACATAAATTATGTTTCAATAATATTTATTAGAAATTAAGGGTGATCATTTGAAGAATAGGAATAAAATGTTCAATTTTCTGTATTACTGTAGAGGGAAAGGAAAAATAAAGCAAATCTTTTCAGTAGAGGACAGAAAAAAACAGTTATAAAAAAAATCAGTTATTAAAATGAAGTTTGGATTTAAGGAGACTTGTTCAGATTCTGCATTTACCACTTCCTAACTCAGATAAGTAAGTTACTTAATCTACCAACTCAGACTCCTCCTCTGCTTTCATGAATTTAATAATTACACGTACCTCAGGTAAGACTTTTCTGATGCGTAAGCTGCTGTTGTCACGAGGGACAGAACCACCTGCTGGACCACAATTCTGGCCTCTAGCAGAATGAACAGATGTGGGGAGAGCTGGGAAGGTGCTTAGATTACTTTCAGGGAGCAGCCCTGTGAATATGTAAGAGCACACATGGCCCAACCAGCTTCCAGGGCTGGAGTTTGGGCAGGAAGAGGGAGAGAACTTAGCAGAGGTCCTGTCCATCTTGCAGTCAGAGTGGGAAGCCTGGATCTCCTCTACTTGAGAAGCTTTAGGTTAGGGGCTTAGAGATGAAGACACAGCTGGACTCTGGAGAAGGCAACGAAAGCTTGGCTGTGTGGGGAGAGGGTTGGGGTTTAGGAAAATCCGTCACCCACCGCGGTGGGCAGAGCCGATGACTCTAGTGGAGTCGTGGGTCCCCTGTGTTGAGTGTGACGGGCACAGCACAGGTGCAGTAGATGAGGGGGGTACTTACTGCTGGCCTCTCGCTGCAGCACCACTAACTCCTTTTCATAAGTAACCACGTACTAGTTCATTTCATTATCAAAGTCAACCTACACATTATAGAAAATTTGGAAAATAGAGGAGTAGAAAAATGTACAATTTTAACGTTTTGGTGTTTCTCCTTCCAGTCTCCCCTCACCCCAATCATGGTTCCTCCGCTTTTTGTTTTAACATTGGGATGCGACCTTCTGTAACACGGTACTAGGTAGCTGTTCTCACTTACGTCACCGGCATCTTTCTCAGTTCATTTTTAAATGGCTGCGTACTCGGCCATCAGGCAGTGCCAATGGTTGGTCACCAATGCTCCTAACTGATTTTTCACCATTGGAAATCGATGACTATCTTTATGTGTAAAGCTTTCCCTGATTCAAATCATTTCCTTAGGATAGGTCCTCAGAGGTGGGATGATGGAATTGAAGAATATGAGAAGCTTCGAGGCTCTCATTACGTGCTGACAGATGGTTTCCAGAAATGTTTGTGTCCATTTACACGGCCACCAGCAAGGATAAATGTGCCCGTCTAGACTTCGCTGGTGGCTCAGATGGTAAAGCGTCCGCCTACAATGCGGGAAACCTGGGTTCAGTCCCTGGGTCAGGAAGATCCTCTGGAGTGAAGTGGCAACTCACTCCAGTACTCTTGCCTGGAAAATCCCATGGATGGAAGGGCCTGGTAGGCTACAGTCTGTGGGGTTGCAAAGAGTCGGACACGACTGAGCAACTTTACCTTACCAAGGGGATGACGGCTTCCCTGGTGGCTCATGTGGTAAAGAATCTGCCTGCAATGCAGGAGACTNCAGTACTCTTGCCTGGAAAATCCCATGGATGGAAGGGCCTGGTAGGCTACAGTCTGTGGGGTTGCAAAGAGTCGGACACGACTGAGCAACTTTACCTTACCAAGGGGATGACGGCTTCCCTGGTGGCTCATGTGGTAAAGAATCTGCCTGCAATGCAGGAGACTTGGGTTCAATCCCTGTTTGGCGAGGATCCTCTGAGGAAAGGATTGGCTACCCACACCAGTATTCCTGCCTGGAGAATCCTGTGACCTAAGGAGCCTGATGATCTACTATAGTCCATAGGACTGCAAAGAGTCACAAGTGACTGAGTGACTAACACTTTCAATGTTTCTTTCAGAGTGCTGATTTAAAAATTAAATAAAATGATAAATATAAAATGCTTAACAATGAGTGGGTAGGAAGTAAAGAAAGTATTCAGGGAATTCCCTGGTGGTCCAGTGGCTAAGGCTTTACACTCCCAATTCAAGGGGCCCAAGTTTGATCCCTGATCAGGGAACTACATACTGCAATTGAGGGTTCTCTGGTCAGTTTTTATTCCAATCCCAAAGAAAGGCAATGCCAAACAATGCTCAAACTACCACACAATTGCACTCATCTCACACACTAATAAAGTAATACTCAAAATTCTCCAAGCCAGGCTTCAGCAATACATGAACCGTGAACTTCCAAATGTTCCAGCTGGTTTTAGAAAAGGCAGAGGAACCAGAGATCAAATTGCCAACATCCNTGAACTCCTACAACTAAAGATCTCACATGCCACAGTGAAGATCAAAGATCCTGCAGCTAAGATCTGGCATGACCAAATAAATAAACCTAAATATTTTAAAAGAGAAAGTATTCTATAAATCCTAAACACTTTTATCAGTATCATAACATTGAGAATAATATTTTAAAAGTCAATCTTCTGATTCTCTCCTAGTACCATATTGCTATTCTTTTTAATACTTAACTCAGTTTGCTACTCTGCATTTATTTGCATGATCGTTTGCTATTTCACAGTCTCTTGAGGTGATGTGAGTTGCCAGGCAGAAACCATGCTTTCTTTNAACACTTTTATCAGTATCATAACATTGAGAATAATATTTTAAAAGTCAATCTTCTGATTCTCTCCTAGTACCATATTGCTATTCTTTTTAATACTTAACTCAGTTTGCTACTCTGCATTTATTTGCATGATCGTTTGCTATTTCACAGTCTCTTGAGGTGATGTGAGTTGCCAGGCAGAAACCATGCTTTCTTTGCTCATGTCTGCACCCTAGCACTAGCTCTGCCCTGGTCCATGGTAGAGACTCATGATCTCTTTATGAATGACAGGGCCTTTCTTAATTATCCATAGTGTTTACCTCTGCTAAAATCTTACACATGTTACAAATGGAAGTTCTTATACAATTGGATCACTTATGTAACCCTCATTTTTACAGGTAGGAAAACTGGGAAAGTTTATACCATTGTCTCTCATCATACAGCTAAATAGGGACAGAGTCAGAGCAGGAACCTGAACTGTTGAACTTATGATATAAAGAGCTTATGATATACAGTGAACTTTCAACTGACCCAGGAAGTATTCTTTTCAGCTCAGAAACTCCATTTCCTCCTATTTTCATATCTGAGCTGTGGAAGTTGTATGTGGTGGGTTACATCCAAATTCAATATTTTTATTTCCCAAACTTTAAGTTGGCCACAGTGCTGAGCAAAGTGCTATTTACACAGATGTTATACATCTATAGATGCTCCTTCAGTATTGATGGATGCATAAAAGCATGATGGCCTCATTTTGTTTATATTGGCAAATATACTTTTAGGGGCTTTTTGATTTGCTTTTGAAGTTTAGACCTCTGCAAAATCATCTTCTGTACCTCTGACAAACAAATGCTTGTTTTAAAAGGACCTAACTAGGACTTTCCTGGTGGTCCATAGCTAAGACTCCATGCTTCCAATGTAGGGGGTCCAGGTTTGATCCCTGGTCAGGGAATTAGATCCCACATGCCACAACTAAAAAGTCTGTATGTAGCAACAAAAGATCCCATACCATAGCGAGGACTGAAGATCCTGAGTGCCACAGCTAAGACTTGGTGTGTGCTCGTGCTCAGCAGTGTCTGTCTCTTTGCGACCCTATGGACTGTAGCCTGCCAGGCTACTCTGTCCATGGGCTGTTCCAGGCAAGAACGCTGGAGTGGACTGACATTTCCTTCTCAACCCAGGGATTGATGCATCTCCTGCAGTGGCAGGCAGACTCTTTACCACTGAGCCACCTGGGAAACTCTGAGACCTGACACAGCCACATAAATAAATACATAACTTTTAAAAAGTGTGCTCATTCACTCAGTTGTGTCCAACTGTTTGTGACCCCATGGACTGTAGTCCACCGGGTTCCTCTGTCCATGGGATTTCTCAGGCAGGAGTACTGGAGTGGGTTGCCACTTCCCTACCCAGGGACCAAACTTGCATCTCCAGCATCTCCTGTATTGGCAGGTGGATTTTTTACCCCTGAGCTTCCTGAGAAACACATTAATAAAAAATAAAAGAACTTAACTTTTAGTTGAGTTTCATTTTCTCTCTTCTAAAAGGAAAAGCAATTGTTGCACACTTATATGTGTGACAAATTAACTGTTATTTTATCTTCCTCTGAATTCTTTACATACACCTAGTGGCAGTTCTGGCTTTCACAGAGGCCAGTGTAATCATTGGGAATTAGCTTTTTTTTTTTTTTTTTTTAACACTTGGACCCAACGTAACAGGGTAATTAAAGTCTGTGTAAAGCAGAAATGTGTATTTTTCCCCGCTCCCCTCCAGAGATCATCCAATAAGATGGATTCTCCTCCTGCACAAAGACCAGGAATTGGCAGGTCGGTAGACTCTGTCACTGCTGTCCTCTTTTCCCAGTGTAAAGATCTAGGTCTCCTGAAAGAGTAATGATTAAGAACCTCAGGAAAGTGCAGGCAGGCAGGAGCAACAAAGGAGTTAGGAGCTCTGTAGTTCAGAGGGGACATCAGAATAAACTGATTTTATTTAAATAAACTGAATTACCCTAACAAGCTGTTTTTCAATTTCAACAGCACTAGAAATTTTATCTTCTTAGCTCTACCTAAGGTATTGCCTTCTGCCCCTGGAATGAAATATTAGCAATAGAAGCACTCTTCTAGTTAGTCTCCATTCAATCCCAAACTTTAATAGAAATAACCTGTCAGCTTTGATTGAGTGTGATATCACTAGAGGAGCCTTGAATTGAAACTGGGGGATAAAGAAAATTGTAGTGTGTGAAGCCAGTTTGACTAAAATGGAAATTTTACTTCAGTCCTATCTGGCTGTCAAAGGGACACTTCTAATACTTCACAAAGTAATTTACCTTCACAGCAAAAAATAAAAAGTAGAAACTGAAAATGCAAAAAAAAAAAAAAAATCCAAGCTAAACCAACTGAAAAAAACAAACACAAACAAACAACCAAACAAAAAAGCCCCTCTCCTTTGCAAAGTTTGATGTCTTGTTTTGCATTGTCTCTAGGGGCTGGGAATGAGCACAGCACACTAAAGTATCCTAGTAGGCTCGGCTCCCCTTTGTCATTAAGCACACGCAGTTTGTTTGGATTTTAAGTCTTTTAAGGAAAAAAAAAAATCCCCCAATAGAAACTCCTAAATGAATCTATCAAATACTTGAATGAATGCATATTTCATACCAGTTTCAAGATTTTGAGAGAAGGCAAACTAGTGTTTACTATGGTCATGCAGCAGTTCGCAGAGGACATGAATTCTTTGAAGACTTGTGGGCCACATCCCAGAGGTGCTATGGTCCCCAGGGTGCATTTTACATCTGAGACTGGAAATTTCACTGCATATTCTTTGGGGCAAATTGGCTAAAATTGATTTGCTAAAGGAAAATGAAATTTTGAGGCCAGTTACGTATGAATAAGTGAATGTTGAGAACTCTGATGTACATGTAATGGGAGCTGAGAGTCTGAATGGGAATGATGGGGACATTCGGATCGTGTCACAGAGCATTTTTTAAAAAGACATTTGCTTTATTGGCCCACTGAACCTCTTTGGGTGTTCTATTTCAATGTTGGTTTAAAAAAATGCAGAAAATATGATGAAAAGTGTAGATGTGCTTTCAAGAGACATCCTTCAGAAATAGGCTCTGTTTGTCTATTAAAAATAGTGTTTACCCAGATTAAACAGAGAATCAGAGAAAACAAATCTTATTGTTTGGGAAGTGAAGAGCAAGGTCATGAATTCTATTTATTAGCAGACAATTTATTGGAAAGAGTGCTGTTTGGTCAGTGAAAGAGAGCAGAGGCTGTATATATACTTAGCCACATTTGGGTGATCAGTCAGTCAGACAGACAGACAGACACACATACACAGACAATGAACAAAAAGTAACCTTGGTCATTCTTGCCTCTTCTTACCCCACAAAACAAAATATAGACTCCAAGAAACAAAATAAAGACTTATTGGAGGATATATCTCTCGTCTTTTCTCAGTGTACCCCTATAAAAAATATATGAATAAATAAAATGTTGAGGGCAGGCATTATTCTATTATCCATCAAAAGCTAATGCTTTGATGTTTGTTATTGTTGTTCAGTCGCAGAATTGTGTCCCACTCTTTGTGACCGCCATGGACTGCAGCATGGAGTGCCGGGCTTCTCTTCCTTTACTATCTCCTTGAGTTTGTTCAAACTCATGTCCACTGAATCGGTGATATTATCTAACCATCTCATCCTCTCTTCTCCTCTTCTCCTTTTGTCTTCAATACTTCCCAGTAACAGGGTCTTTTCCAATAAGTCAGTGTTTCATATCAGATGGCCAAAGTATTGGAGTTTTGACTTCACCATCAGTCCTTCTAATGAATATTCAGGGTTGATTTCCTTTAGGATTGACTGGTTTGATCTCCTTGTTGTCCAAGAGACTCCCAAGAGTCTTCTCCAGCACCACAGTTTGAAAGTATCTATCCTTCAGTGCTCAGCCTTCTTTACGGTCCAACTCTCACATTCATGTATGACTACTGGAAAAACCACCCCTCTGACTATATGGATCTTTGTTGGTAAAGTGATGTCTCTGTTTTTTAATATGCTGTCTAGGTGTGTCATAACTTTCTTTGCAAGGAGCAAACATCTTTTAATTTCATGGCTGCAGTCACCATCCACAGTGATTTTGGAGCTCAAGAAAATAAAATCTATCCCTGTTTCCATTTTTTTCCCCATCTATTTGCCATGAAGTGATGGGACAGGATACCATGATCTTTGTTTTTTTGAATATTAAATTTTAAGCCAGCTTTTTCACTCTCCTCTTTCACCTTTATCAAGAGGCTCTTTAGTTTCTCTTCACTTTCTGCCATTAGGGTGGTGTCATCTGCATATCTGAGGTTGTTAATATTTCTCCCAGCAATCTTGATTCCAGCTTATAATACATCCTGCTCAGCATTTTGCATGATGTAATCTGCATATAAGTTCATTAAACAAGATGATAATATACAGCCTTTTGCCATGTTCCTTTCCCAATTTCAAACCAATCCATTGTTCCATGTCTGGTTCTAACTGTTGCTTCTTGACTTGCATACAGGTATCTCAAGAGGCAGGTAATGTGGCCTGGTATTCCCATCTCTTTAAGAATTTTCCACAGTTTGTTGTGATCCATGCAGTCAAAGGCTTTAGCATAGTCAATGAGGCAGAAATATGTTTTTTTTCTGGGATTCTCTTGCCTTTTCTATGATCCAATGGATGTTGTCAATTTCATCTCTGATTCTTCTGCCTTTTCTAAATCCAACTTTTTCACCTGGAAGTTCTTGGTTCATGTACTGTTGAAGCCTAGCTTGAGCAATTTTGAGCATTACCTTGCTCACATGTGAAATGTGTAAAATTGTGCAGTAGTTTGAACATTCTGGCATTGGCCTACTTTGAGATTGGAATGAAAACTGGTATTTTTCCAGTTCTGTGGCCATTACTGAGTTTTCCAAATTTGCTAGGATATTTAGTGCAGCAGGTTAACAGCATCATCTTTCAGAATTTGAAATAGCTCATCTGGAATTCCATCACCTCACTAGCTTTGCTTGTAGTAATGCTTCCTAAGGCCCACTTGACTTTGTATTCCAGGATATCTGGCTCTAGGTGAGTGACCACACCATCATGGTTATCCAGGTCATCCCTGATTTTTTTACTCTGTGGCCCATTCTATTGGCCTATGGCCATTGTAGCCCTTCTACCCTTGGTGTCTCCTTCTAATAGATATACAGCTATTTTATCATCAAATATCCTCCAGGAGTCAAAGTGTTACCCATCAGTTTTCTTGGCTTTCCCCAAGCAATAGAAATTGATAAGAGGCCAGCAAAGATTCAGGGAAGGCTTTACTGAGATTCCTGCTATAGCAGGGGGAAATGAAAACAAGAAACATATTCCTTTGCTTGCTTGCTCCCTGAAGGTGGAGGGGGATGAGCTGGTTCCTTATAAGGAGTGAAGGCAGGGGTGTGTCTAGGGGGTCAGGCTGGAGGAGGGTGGTGTATGTGGTTTGCCCACCCCTTTAGTGGTGTTGTTTGCAGGGGGCATGCACAATACTCTGCTTTTGTTACCCGCTCTTCAGAATTGACAACTGGGATTTTTGGTTTCTTTTTATCTTATTGTCCAGAATTTGCTCCAACTGCACATGCATGCAGTTATTTTTAGTCTCCTATACTTTCTTTGTATTTCATTGCTGGAGGAGAATTTTGTCCAGGTGCAAGCACTGCAGCAAATGGTCCCAGATCTCAGCCTGTCTCAAAATGTTCTGCACAGAATTATCACAAACCTATCCTTTCAGTTTTCAGGATATTTTCTAATCACTTTTCACCCCCTCGTTAAAACCTATATGCCCAGTCCTCCATTTCACAAGACTGTGTTTGCGTTTCCAATATCAGACGTAATTTTTGTGTTTGCATAGTTGAGCTAAAGTACCAAATGCCTGATAACGACATACCTTAAATTCATTTTTCAAAATACTCCTTTTATTATATCAGAATGCTTTAGCCATCGATATCTCTACTGTCTCCTACTTCCTTGGCTCTCAGGATATAATTCAAGTTTCTGACTTGTTCTCACATCATTGCTGTCCGGCCAGTGCATAGTCCTTAGCCTTCTTCACACCACTCTTTTCTCCATGTCAATCCTAGTTTTGATGTCTTGCATGCAGGTTCTAGCCAACATGGAACACTGCACACATACTCTCAATCTTCAAAAGTTTAGCTATCCAAAGAAATTTCATGTATATTTTTTATTTCATTCTTATAGAACCAGTGTTCTGAGATTTACTGTTATTATGCATTTTATAAGTAAGAATATTGAGAATTGGAGTTCCCTGGTGGTGTAGTGTTTAGGGCTCAGTGCTTTCACTGTTGTGGCCTTGCACTCATCTCTGGTAAGGGAACTAATTTCACACAAGTCACACAGCGTGGCTAGGGAAAAAAAAAAAAGAGAGAGAGAGAGAGAGAAAGAGAGAGAGATAGCAAGAATTTAAGAGATTTGAAAAGGCAAATTCCCTGGGAAATTTAAGCTTTCAGGGTCTTCACTTGTGCAAGGTCCTGCCAGTACTTCTGGGAGTTGTTCCAGTTATATGAAACCAGACTATCCCCAGAAAGCATTTCTATTTGAGCATTTCTAGTATTCAAGAGAAAAAGGGATCAGATTATCCATGTCTCCAGAAATATCTTATGATTTATAATAATTTTTTTTTTAATTCTTAATAATCAGTCTTATAATTCAATTTATAATTGCATTCTTTTAACAAAGCCTTTGACTTTGTGGATCACAATAAACTGTGGAAAATTCTGAAAGAGATGTGAATACCAGACCACCTGACCTGCCTCTTGAAAACTCTATATGCAGATCAGGAATCAACAATTAGAACTGGACATGAAACAACAGACTGATTCCAAATAGGAAAAGGAGTATGTTAAGGCTGTATATTGTCATCCTGCTTATTTAACTTATATGAAGACTACATCAAGAGAAATGCTGGGCTGGAAGAAGCACAAGCTGGAATCAAGATTGCTGGAGGAAATATCAATAACCTCAGATATACAGGTGACACTACCCTTATGGCAGAAAGTGAAGAGGGACTAAAAACCCTCTTGATGAAAGTGAAAGAGGAGAGTGAAAAAGTTGGCTTAAAGCTGAACATTCAGAAAACAAAGATCATGGCATCTGGTCCCATCACTTCATGGGCAATAGATGGGAAAACCAAATTCACTACAGATAGTGNACATGTCTCATTAGCTTTTGTAGGAAGACAATGATAATCCATATGTTTGTGAAATTATAAATGTTTGAAATAATAAAATAAAAAAGTATATTTATTGAATGCTCTTTGTGTATCAGCTATTAAGCCCACATATTTCATTTTAGCCTCCCAATAACTTAAAAAATATTTTTATAATTATTTTACAGATAGGAAACCAAGGCACAGCAAGGTTGAGTATATTTCCCAAAGTCACACAACTACCAAGTGAGACAGACACAGGATTTGAATCCAGAGTGCTCAGACTCTAGAGTTGTATTGTTCAATAAAGTAGCTGCTAGTCATATGTGGCTACTTCAATTAAATTAATCAAAATGAAATAAAAATATTATTATACATTTTTCATAAGCATTAAAGCCAAGGCTATGAGAAGCAAGGAATTGTCCCCAACTTAGAGTGTTGGCAAGTGAAAGGACCAGATCCAAACATAGGGCTGCTGATGCCGAGCTGGCTTTATGCCTCTCTCTGTAGGTACATGGCTTTCCCATCCCTGACATGTTTGGTTGCTTCAGTTTGTTTCTGAAACTCAGCCATATTCAGATGAGCAGTTGAAGCTCTAGGCCCAAGAGAGCCCCAGGGACTTGTCTTCCTATCTAATTAATCCCACTCTATGTGAATGGAAAGCAGAGAACACACTGTCTCACAAATAATTGATGGCCAACAAATGTTAGTTGAGGTGAATTATCATTCTTTTCATTAACTGCTGTTCTTACAGTTCTGAAACAGAGATGTTATGGAAACAAAAACAAATCTGGAATCTTTAGATGAGAAATCTCTCTCACAGCTGACACATTTACAAGTGTGAGACCTAAATAATTTCCCATGGGCTGTGTAAATGCCCAGTGAAAGGCAAAGATAAGGAATATTACAGAAAGCAAGAAAAATCAAAACAGTGAACACTGGTTTTGAGCAGAGAGCAGACAGGTCAGCCTCAGAAAGTGGGGACTGACTCGAGCCTTGAAAGGTCACTGAACTAGGTAGGTAGGCTTCTTAAGAAGGCACCACTCTGCTCCCCTTTCTATTTAATTTCCTCACTTCCCTGGTGGTCTGTCTACAATGTGGGAGACCTGGGTTTGAGCCCTGGGTTGGGAAGATCCCCTGGAGAAGGAAATGGCAATCCACTCCAGTACTATTGCCTGGAAAATCCCATGGACAGAGGAGCCTGGTAGGCTACAGTCTGTGGGGTCTCAAAGAGTCAGACATGACTGAATGACTTCACTGTCACTTTTAAACATATTGAAGGGCCCCTCTAGGTGGTGCTAGTGGTAAAGAGGCTGCCTGCCAATGGCAGGAGACAGAAGAGAATGAGAGCTCCATCCTTGGATGGGGAAGAGCCCCTGAAGGAGGGCCTCATAACTCACTCCAGGAGAATCCCAAGGAAAGAGGAGCCTGGCAGGCCATGATCATAGGGTCGCAAAGAGTCAAACACGACTGGAGCAACTTAGCACACATGCACACCAGCATGATGAAAGCCCTACAGTGCCTTTATTTCCTTACACACATTTGGCACTTCCTGCTCACTTGTGTGCTTTTGCCCCTACATATGCTCTGCTAATAATACATTCACCATGTGGTTAATGCCTAAATCTTCTTTGAGAGTTATCTCTTAAACCATGCATAATCTCTATAAGGCTTACTAGTCACCTTCTTCCTGGCTACACAGACATCTTAGGCTTACCTCTAAAACTACACTTATTTGATTTGTTTATGCTTCTTTCTCCTTGGATCAGTTAACAGTCACAGCTTAAGAAACCATCTCAGTACTTAGTGGCTTAAAACCATAATCATTTATTATTGATCATGAATCTAAGATTCAGAGGAGTAGTCTACTGACCTAAGCTAGTTTTGGTTGACCTATTAAGGAACACTCAAGTGTCTATAGTCAGTTTGTGTGCAACCTGGGGTCTGGCTGACTTAAGGATAGGTTTTCTTACATGGCTGTTGGTTTGGGGATGGAAGAGCTGGGCCAGATGTCTTCCCAAAATTCAGCTTGCTTGCCTGGGCTTATTCGTATGGCAGCTGCTGGAGCTTCAAAAGCAAAAGCAGAAGTCCTCAAGGTGTGATGAGACCTGAAAATGCAACAGTGCCATTTCTACCATCTGACATTGGTCGAGAAGAACCCAGGCTCCACCAGACATGAAGGGTGGGAGTTGCTGCAAGTCATCTTGCAAAGAAGTGATAATTAAGATCATTTTTTGGTGAAAGATGGATCATACTTCCTTGGTATCTTTCTCATGGATAGAAAATAAGTTTCCCTCATCCTCAGGACCTATCAGGAATTAGGGAGTTATTAATATTTTATGATGGATGCTGATGAGTGGAAGATAAGTGAGATAAGCCACATTTGTTGGTTCTCACTACAGAGAGCAGGTACCCTAGTGAAGATTCCTGATTCTACCACTGCCAGACCAAAACTGCTGTCTTCCTCCTTTCCCATATGTTTCATCTCCTTCTCACTGACATCAGCACTGTCTCCCTGATATGCACACACACAAATATTTGTGAGGAGAAATGTATGGCTCCAACAATACTCCTGGTAAGTGCACTCTCTTCCTTACTATGTAGATATTTACTAGTAATTTCTTGTCTGCTCTCTCTAAAGGTTACCTGGGCTGAATAGGTGTGAAATTTCAGTCATATCCCCTCAAGCAAACTTATCCTTTTCATATTTCCTCTAAGCCCCTTTCTTCTCTATCCTCCTTTCTGAAGCTCCCACTAGAGATCAGAGTTTAGGGACACATTTCAGGAAGTAGCATGCTGCAAACATGAAAATGGAAACAGGTAGCAGACAGGAGTCAAAAACAAAGGGAAAGGCTAGTATGCCCCTGTCAAGGTCAATTTATAATCTATCAAATTCTCTCACACAAAGACTCACCTCCAAGATGAACTCCATTTTGTTCTTGCACAGAGTTTCATTATCTTGGAGAGAGAGAGAGGGAGGTTATGTTAAAGAGTTTCCCCAAAGCATACTTTATGGAAGTACTAAAATAAAATGTAGGGGAAAATTTTTCATAGTCTAAAATTTTGGGGAAACAGACATGCTTCATGTGCCAGAAAGTAGACTCACATTTGGTTCACTAACAAGGGCATCCTGAGAGAGCCAGTTACAAGCCATATCACTTTTATGCTCTGGCCTTGAAAGTCAGGTGGTACCACTTCTGTCAAATTCTGGTCATCAAAGTGACCACAAAATTTGCTGTGGTTAAAGGGGAAATCCAATTGATGAACAATAGTGGTGTTTTAGAAGAGCATGTGGGGCTGGAAATATTGCTGTGATCTTTTTTTTTTTTTTTTAAATAATGCAGTCTGCTATACTAATTGTGTGAAGAGAACTGTAAGGATATGGACCTAATAAGAGTAAGAATTTGAGTAGGAAAGTAGAAGGGGAAATGTTCAGAAATGAAATTGGAAAACACAAAATTCTCATTGGTCCATATAAGTCATCATAGAATGCATTATGCCCACAGAATATATGCCATAATGAAATAGCCCAACATTTGGAAGCTATAAAATCAGAAAAGTGAAAATATCTTTCATAATCTCCACATAAGGATTCTTTCATGGTCACTCATATTTCACTATACTATATTTCAGTGGAAATTAAAATAAATGGCACTTGGAGACACTACTTAGAAGCTTAAATTCAACTGATAACTATGAAGTGGCTGGGAAAGTGGGTCTATGCCACATACGCTGTGTTAGGAAGAGGTTGATAACACATGTATTAGATCTAACAGGGTCTATAAAAGATCTCAACTGACATCCTTTTGAAACTTACTACTACTCTTCTGTGTTTTTGATGGACTTCCCTGGTAGCTCAGATGGTAAAGCGTCTGCCTACAATGCGGGAGACCCGGGTTCTATCCAGGGGTCAGGAAGATCCCCTGGGGAAGGAAATGGCAACCCACTCCAGTATTCATGTCTGGAAAATCCCATGGACCGAGGAGCCTGGTGGGCTACAATCGATGGGGTCGCAAAGAGTCAGACACCACTGAGTGACTTCTCTGTGTGTGTGTGTGTGTGTCTGTGTATTGAATATTAACATAAATTAACTTTAGAAATATCGCATAATTTAAACTCAAAGTTTCAGCAACATTTAACAATAAATAGGCATGGTTAACCCAGCACTTCCAGCTTTTAAGAATTTTTCTCTTAGGAATGTCTTCATGTTTCATAGGTTACTATTCAAAATGCAGATATTACTGGAAAAATCCAGCACCTGTGGAGGTTTTTATTTTCTGTCAACCAGCTTTGTTTGAGGACCAGAAGTGCCATGCTGAATATCAAGGGCTACCTTGGAAATGAACTCTATGGTCAGAGTCACCAATGATGAGCAGATCCCCATTTAGCCTGCTGGAGAAGCTGGGGAGAAAACGCATCCCTCCGACTTTTTTGTTGGATTTTATTGGTCTCACATTTTAACAAGGTGTTTAGTGAAACAGCCACTCCCTAGGCATTCATCTATGGAGCTATGTGGCACATATAGTCACCTGACAGTAAAAATATTTCACAGAAAAATGTCTCCTCATGGCCTTCTCTTTCTGCCAAGATGGAGCCACCCCATTCCTTGAAGGTCCTTTCTCTTATAGCTGAAAAGCCCTAAACGTAACAGAATAACCCAGCCAGGAATGTCTCTGAAATGTAGAAAGAAGATGGACTGCTTGCTTGATATGTCCCTTGGGACTTGAGGAATAGCATAGTGGTGGTTTCTCAGGGTCTTTTTATTACCTCCAGGTAGAGTGCTAATGAGGCTTCTCATTAGAGTGCTAATGGTGGCTCAGCTGGTAAAGAATCTGCCTGCAATGCAGAAGATCCCAGTTCAGTTCCTGGATTGAGAAGTTCCTCTGGAGAAGGGATAGGTTACTTACTCCAGTACTCTTGGGTTTGCCTGGTGGCTTAGACAGGCCACAAAGAATCTGCCTACAATGTGGGAGACCTGGGTTTGATCACTGGGTTGGGACAATCCCCTGGAGGAGGGCATGGCAAACCACTTCTGTATGCTTGCCTGGAGAATTCCCATGGACAGAGGAGGCTGGTGGGCTCCATGGGGTCCATGGGGTCACAAAGAGTTGGACACTACTGAGTGACTAAGAACAACACAAGGTGCTGAGGAAGCCTCAGATCCAGAATAACCAATAGTCACAAAAAAAAAAAAAAAAAAAAAAAAAAGAAGCTACATGAAGTCTGTTTCCGTAGGAAAAGGGAAAGCAAGTGTGGCCTAGCAACAGATTACTCCAGTCAAATACTGGTGGAAACAACATAGTCTTCATCCCTGGCAAGTTTAGCGTGGGTGAAAAAAAAGTTGATCTTCCACACCACCTTCTTGCTACCCTTGGAAGCAAGCAGTACGCTCCTGTCTATACTCTGGGTATTGTCAGACAGGCTGAGCAGGGAGTTGATCTTCCATCACTCTTCTACCAAAAGCAAGGGGCACACAGCAAAGTGTCAGTAAGGCTGGGTAGGGGATCCTCGTGTTCCCACCACAGCTGAAGCAGGCAGTATTCTGACTGCCACCCAGCAGCAAAAAGTCTTAATGAGGTGGAGTGAGATGAAGCTGATTATCAACAGGGTTTATCCTCCCTGATTCTGCCTCACCAGGACAGGAGGGCCCAGTGAGAAGCTAAGAAAACACAGCCACTCTGATCTCATGCCATATCAAAAAGAAGGTCTACTAAGCAAAAAATAACAAACAGAATCCAGAGTTTCATATTAGACTATCTAGAAAGCCCAGTTATTTATAACTGTAAACAACTCAAATCAAGAACCAGGAAAATCTACAGTCACAAACACCAGGATGAATTATAAAGATGGAATTATCTGACAAAGGTTTTAAAGCAGCCAATGTAAAACTGTTTCAATATAAAATTATACATTTTTTTGGAAACAAAGATATTAGAAGTAAAAATTATAAAAATAAATCATTCAATAAGAAATAACCCCCATTCCAAAATAAACAAACAGACANTGAATTATAAAGATGGAATTATCTGACAAAGGTTTTAAAGCAGCCAATGTAAAACTGTTTCAATATAAAATTATACATTTTTTTGGAAACAAAGATATTAGAAGTAAAAATTATAAAAATAAATCATTCAATAAGAAATAACCCCCATTCCAAAATAAACAAACAGACACGAACTTACTGAATGAGTTCAACTGTAGACTAGAGTTGAAAAATGATAAAATCAGAACACTTGAAGACAGATTAATATAATTTTTCTAACTTGGGCAACATAGAGAAAATAGACTGAAAAAATAAACAAAGCTACAGGAACCTGAAAGATGAAAGACCTGACATTTGTATCATTAAATTTCAAGGAGATGGGACAGAAATTGAGGCTGAAAAAGTTCTCAAAAACTAATTACAGAAACATCAAATTTAGCAAAAGACAAAACTCTACTGATTCAAGAAGATGAACAAATTGCAAAGGATCAACTCAAAGAAGTCAAGGCTAAAACATATCATAATTAAATTTGGGTAATGTAAGCCAAAGAGAAAATCTTGAAAGTGTCAAGAGTGAAAAGATATATTACTTATAGGGGAACATCAATTTGAATAATAGTGGATTTCTCATTTGTAACAATGGAAGCCAGAAGGAGATAAAACTTTTTTTTAAGTATAGTTGATCCTTGAACAACACACATCTGGACTGAATGGGGTTACTTACACATAGTTTTTTTTTTTTCTTTTCTTTTCATTAAATGTGGACTACAGTACACGTGAACCACAGTTAGCTGAATTCACAGTTGCAGAACTGCAGACACAGAGGGCCAGCTGTAAAGTTATATATGTTTTTGATGGTGGAAGTGTTGACACCTCAATTCCCATGCAGTCTATTAAAGGTCAATTGTACTGAAGGAAAAAGAATTGCAAACCATGAATTCTCGATTCAATGAAAATATCTTGCAGGAATGAAAGGGAAATAAATACACTCTCGAAGGAAAATTAGAAGAATAAGTTTTTAGTAGATTTAACTCTAAAGCTTTGCTAAAGAAGGATCTCTAAACAAAAGAAAATATAACAGAAGAAGGCTTGAAACTTCGGAAAGGAAAAGTTTGAAACAGATGAATGCAGGGGGAAATATACTAGCCTATGTTAATCATGATTTTGTTACATCATATTTGATGGTTGAAACAAAAATTATAAAACCATTACATATGGTGCATGCGTGCATGTTAAGTCACTTCGTGTCTGACTCTGTGATCCTATGTACTGTAGCCCTTCAGGCTCTCTGTCCATGGGATTCTCCAGGCAAGAATACTGGAGTGGGTTGCCATGTCTTCCTCCAGGGGATTGTCCCAACCCAGGGATCAAACTCGTGTCTGCTGTGTCACCTGCATTGGTAGGCAGGTTCTTTACCAATAGTGCCATCCACCGGGAAAACCTTGCTACAGTCCATGGAGTCATAAAGAGATAGAAACCACTCAGGGACTTTCACTTACAGCCACTAGAAAACTAAACAAAGTGATAAGAAAAAAAAAATGAACAACCACTAAAAACACTATAACTGCATCAAGCTGATTATTCGGAACAAATCTGTAAAACTGATAAAATTCTGATAGGACTGCAAAAGTAAAAAGAAAAATAGTAACACATTTCCCCAATATTAGGAATTAAATAGAAGATGTAGGGGATATCTCAGTAAACCCTGCAATCAGGAAGGAGATAATTAGGAGATACTTGTAAGCAACTTTACATTCATATATGTGACAATTTAGAAAAAAGCTAATCACAAATTAACAAGATGAAATACTTGAGTACTACTTGAGTAGTATTTTAATCATTAAAGGAATTGAATTTGTAATTTAAAGGCTCCCCCAAAAGAAATTCTAGGCCCATCTGGTTTTATTATAAAACTCCAATTATACAATGTAGAGCTCTACAATTCTGACAAATATTAAAGAATTAAATACATGGAATTGATTAATTAATTAATAGGGTCTTCCCAGATCAGGGATAG
>SJYA01000259.1:83715-144620 GCA_006410615.1 Neotragus moschatus
AAAAAAAAAAAAAAAAAAAAAAAAAAGAAGCTACATGAAGTCTGTTTCCGTAGGAAAAGGGAAAGCAAGTGTGGCCTAGCAACAGATTACTCCAGTCAAATACTGGTGGAAACAACATAGTCTTCATCCCTGGCAAGTTTAGCGTGGGTGAAAAAAAAGTTGATCTTCCACACCACCTTCTTGCTACCCTTGGAAGCAAGCAGTACGCTCCTGTCTATACTCTGGGTATTGTCAGACAGGCTGAGCAGGGAGTTGATCTTCCATCACTCTTCTACCAAAAGCAAGGGGCACACAGCAAAGTGTCAGTAAGGCTGAGTAGGGGATCCTCGTGTTCCCACCACAGCTGAAGCAGGCAGTATTCTGACTGCCACCCAGCAGCAAAAAGTCTTAATGAGGTGGAGTGAGATGAAGCTGATTATCAACAGGGTTTATCCTCCCTGATTCTGCCTCACCAGGACAGGAGGGCCCAGTGAGAAGCTAAGAAAACACAGCCACTCTGATCTCATGCCATATCAAAAAGAAGGTCTACTAAGCAAAAAATAACAAACAGAATCCAGAGTTTCATATTAGACTATCTAGAAAGCCCAGTTATTTATAACTGTAAACAACTCAAATCAAGAACCAGGAAAATCTACAGTCACAAACACCAGGATGAATTATAAAGATGGAATTATCTGACAAAGGTTTTAAAGCAGCCAATGTAAAACTGTTTCAATATAAAATTATACATTTTTTGGAAACAAAGATATTAGAAGTAAAAATTATAAAAATAAATCATTCAGTAAGAAATAACCCCCATTCCAAAATAAACAAACAGACATGAACTTACTGAATGAGTTCAACTGTAGACTAGAGCTGAAAAATGATAAAATCAGAACACTTGAAGACAGATTAATATAATTTTTCTAACTTAGGCAACATAGAGAAAATAGACTGAAAAAATAAACAAAGCTACAGGAACCTGAAAGATGAAAGACCTGACATTTGTATCATTAAATTTCAAGGAGATGGGACAGAAATTGAGGCTGAAAAAGTTCTCAAAAACTAATTACAGAAACATCAAATTTAGCAAAAGACAAAACTCTACTGATTCAAGAAGATGAACAAATTGCAAAGAATCAACTCAAAGAAGTCAAGGCTAAAACATATCATAATTAAATTTGGGTAATGTAAGCCAAAGAGAAAATCTTGAAAGTGTCAAGAGTGAAAAGATATATTACTTATAGGGGAACATCAATTTGAATAATAGTGGATTTCTCATTTGTAACAATGGAAGCCAGAAGGAGATAAAACTTTTTTTTAAGTATAGTTGATCCTTGAACAACACACATCTGGACTGAATGGGGTTACTTACACATAGTTTTTTTTTTTTCTTTTCTTTTCATTAAATGTGGACTACAGTACACATGAACCACAGTTAGCTGAATTCACAGTTGCAGAACTGCAGACACAGAGGGCCAGCTGTAAAGTTATATATGTTTTTGATGGTGGAAGTGTTGACACCTCAATTCCCATGCAGTCTATTAAAGGTCAATTGTACTGAAGGAAAAAGAATTGCAAACCATGAATTCTCGATTCAATGAAAATATCTTGCAGGAATGAAAGGGAAATAAATACACTCTCGAAGGAAAATTAGAAGAATAAGTTTTTAGTAGATTTAACTCTAAAGCTTTGCTAAAGAAGGATCTCTAAACAAAAGAAAATATAACAGAAGAAGGCTTGAAACTTCGGAAAGGAAAAGTTTGAAACAGATGAATGCAGGGGGAAATATACTAGCCTATGTTAATCATGATTTTGTTACATCATATTTGATGGTTGAAACAAAAATTATAAAACCATTACATATGGTGCATGCGTGCATGTTAAGTCACTTCGTGTCTGACTCTGTGATCCTATGTACTGTAGCCCTTCAGGCTCTCTGTCCATGGGATTCTCCAGGCAAGAATACTGGAGTGGGTTGCCATGTCTTCCTCCAGGGGATTGTCCCAACCCAGGGATCAAACTCGTGTCTGCTGTGTCACCTGCATTGGTAGGCAGGTTCTTTACCAATAGTGCCATCCACCGGGAAAACCTTGCTACAGTCCATGGAGTCACAAAGAGATAGAAACCACTCAGGGACTTTCACTTACAGCCACTAGAAAACTAAACAAAGTGATAAGAAAAAAAAAATGAACAACCACTAAAAACACTATAACTGCATCAAGCTGATTATTCGGAACAAATCTGTAAAATTGATAAAATTCTGAGAGGATTGCAAAAGTAAAAAGAAAAATAGTAACACATTTCCCCAATATTAGGAATTAAATAGAAGATGTAGGGGATATCTCAGTAAACCCTGCAATCAGGAAGGAGATAATTAGGAGATACTTGTAAACAACTTTACATTCATATATGTGACAATTTAGAAAAAAGCTAATCACAAATTAACAAGATGAAATACTTGAGTACTACTTGAGTAGTATTTTAATCATTAAAGGAATTGAATTTGTAATTTAAAGGCTCCCCCAAAAGAAATTCTAGGCCCATCTGGTTTTATTATAAAACTCCAATTATACAATGTAGAGCTCTACAATTCTGACAAATATTAAAGAATTAAATACATGGAATTGATTAATTAATTAATAGGGTCTTCCCAGATCAGGGATAGACCCTGTGTTGATCTCTCTCTCTCTCTCTCTCTCTCTCTCTATCTATCTATAATCTGTGTTTTATACTATCTCTTCCAGAAAAAAACAATTTCAGAAGAAAAAAAAATTCCATAAGAAAAAATTTCCAACTAATTTTATAAAATAGTAAGCTGTTAACAAAACCAGAGAAAGATGTTAAAAAAAAGAAAACTACAGACCAATATCTCTCATGAAATTAAATGTAAAAATATTGATTAAATATTATCAAATTTTACCTTACACAAAAATTAACTCAAAGTGGATCAAAACTTAAACATAAAACATAAAGTTCCAAATATTTTACCAAAAACCCATAGAAGGACATCTGCATGGTCCTCAGGATCAGGTTGAGCAAAGAATTCTCAGGATGATACCAAAAGTAAGGAAAATTTGAAAAAATTTATCTCATCAAAATATAAACATTTGCACTGAGAAGAAAACCTCATGAAGATGATGAAAAGAGAAGCCATTGACTGGGAGAAAGTATTTGTAACTATGTATCTGAAATAGGTATCCACACTGTTCAAAAGTTCACTTTACACAGAAGTACTCTTAGGAAAGATCTGCATGAGCATTTGTTTTTGCCAACTGAAAGAGATTCCAAGAAAATTTTTGGATTTGCAAAAAAAGGCTAACAGGGAGAATAGTGTTCAGCATTTGTTTTGCAGGGAACTGTTAAAGAGGAAGTTTGCATCTTGAGGAGCAGCAGGAGTGGCTCTCCTCAGCTCCTTCCGAGGATTATACTCAACATCTCAGGATCAAACCAATGCAACCTTGAACTGTGACTGTGGGCATCTGTGCTTTATATTGATTTATTTCGTGCATCCCTTAGCAAGATGTGTCCTAGGTTAAATGCTTCTCTTTATTCCATTTTGGCTAAGAAAGGTTTCATAGGAACATTCTACTTTCAGTAGGGGAAATCTGTAATATTTTGAATATATAATAACTTGTGGTAACAAAACAAACAGCAAAAACAAGCTATTAAGTTTGGACTGGACAAATGACATGAAGAGATATTTTACCAAAAAGGTCATATAGATACTATATAAGATCAGTAACAAAAATACATATTAAAGCCACAATGAAATATGATTGTACACCGGTCAGAATGACTTAAATTAAAAAAAAAAATAGTGATCACACCAAATATTAGTGAGAATGTGGTGAAACTGTGTTGTTCCAACATTATTGTTGAGAATATTGAATGAACAGCCACTCTGGAAGATAGCTTGCCAACTAACGAAGCAACAACCACATGACTAGGTACTTTTGTTCACCCATTCCAGAGAAATAAAAACTTATGTTCAAGGGCTTTCCTGGTGGTCTAGTGCTTAAGAATCTGCCTGCCAATGCAGAGGACACAGGTTTGATCCCTATTCTGGAAAGATCCCACATTCCACAGAGCAACAAAGCCCATGTTCCACAACTACTGAGCCAGCACTCTAGAGTCTGTTCTCTGCAACAAGAGAAGACACTGCAAATGAGAAGCTTACATACCACAATGACTAGTAGCCCCTGCTCACCACAGCTAAGGAAAGCCCAAGCACTGCAATGAAGACTCAACAAACCCAAAAGTAAATAAATAAATAAATCTTAAGAAGAAAAGAAAGCATGTTTACACAACTGAATGTTTGCGTGAGTGCTAAGTCGCTTTAGTCATGTCCCATTCTTTGTGACCCTATGGACTGTAGCCTGACAGGTTAGTCTGTCCATGGGATTTTCCAGGTAAGAATACTGGAGTGGGTTGCCATTTCTTTCTCCAGGAGATCTTCCCAATCCAGGAATTGAACCTGAATTTCCTGTATCTCCTGCATTGGCAAGTGGATTCTTTACCACTAGGTCCATGAATGTTTAGAGTGACCTTATTTCTAACAGATAAAAAACAACTCAGAGGTTCTTAACAGGTGGATGGTTAAACAAACTGTGAAATGCTGCTCAATAATTAAAAAGAACAAATTATTGACACATGCAACAACTTTGATAAAACTCCAGAGAATTTCACTGAGTCACAAAAAGTCAACCCCCAAAAGCTACATATTGTTTGATTCTGTTTATATAACATGAAATAAAAAAAATAGAATATACTAGTGTTCTTTTTTTTTTTTTAAGTCACTCAGTCATGTCCAGCTCTTTGTGACTTCATGGTCTATATAGTCCATGGAATTCTCCAGGCCAGAATACTGGAGTGGGTAGCCGTTCCCTTCTTCAGGAGATCTTCCCAACCCAGGGATCAAACCCTGATCTCCAGCATTTTAGGTGAATTCTTAACCAGCTGGGCCACAAGGGAAGTCCAAGAATACTGGAGTAGCCTATCCCTTCTACACTGAATCTTTTCTATCCAGGAATCTAACTGGGGTCTCCCGCATTGCAGACAGATTCTTAACCAACTGAGCTGTCAGGGAAGCCCATATACTACAGTACTGTTTGCTAGGTATTAAGGGAGGGAGTGAGAATTCAAGGGTAAGTGGATGCAGTGGGAACACGAGAGATTTTTCTGCTGATGAAAATGTTCTATATCTTGACTATACCAATGTTAATATCTTGCTTGATTTTGTATTGTAATTTTGCAAGACATTACCAATAAGGGAGGATAGGAAAATGGACATATTAATTTTTCTGTATGATTTCCTATAGTTAAATATCCAGTATAATTATCTCAATATACAAAGTTTAATTAAAATAAACACTTCTCCCTTCTTAATCATTGAGGTTTTGTGACTAGGTCACTTGGGATATTAGCATCCTCCATGACTTATGTGCATTGTTCCTGACAACTTGTAACTCTTTTGCATGTCACCTTGTGAAGTGCCCAGCTCACAATGTGACATATGTGTCTTCTCTCTAGCAGTGGCACTTTCTGAGTTGGCTCCTAAGTGACCAAGTCATTTGTGTGCCACACATGCCAACTTGGGCCTAAACTCAGCAGCTATTATTGAGATTCCCCTCTTGCACAGAATGTAAGGCATAGGGAGTGCCTGGAAGACCATTTCCTGTAGTGACAATTTTATAGAGCAGAGGAACTTATATCCTGAAAGAATCAAATTAGAAACTGAAAGGTCTCATGTTGAACCCAGTTCCTTTTCTGACACTTGAGAACTTTTTGCAATATATAATTCTTTCTCCACTGCCAGCTTTGATGTTTCAAAACACTATTTAATGGGGTGTATCCAAGATGGTGGAGTAGAAAGACATTGAGTTCATCTCCTCCCACAAGTACACCAAAACTAAAGCTAAATACAGAACAACTGTCTATGTAAATGAGTTGAAGAGTAACAAAAAATGATTTTCTACAACTTAAGATATAATGAAAAAGCTACAGTGAGATGAGTAGGAAGGAGGGAGCCTTTGTATGGTCAGGATCCACACCCCTGGCTTAGTGACCTACAAATGGAAGGGATATCACAGTCATACAGGTTCTCCCCAAGGAGAAAGGGGAACTCTGCTCCACCCAGGGCTCCTCAGTCTGGTGGTCTTTCTTCATGAACTTGGAATATGAGCCCTCAGAAGGTCTGAATTTGAAAACCAGCAAGTCTAACCTAAGGGAGAGCCACAGAACTATAGAAAATGGAGACTTTGGCCTGAAACGGCATGTTCAAAATCTCACAAACTCTGAGTCCTGGCACAAAGGTAGTAGATTGAAAGGTGTCTGAGTCAGACCCACTTGCTGATCTTGATGAGCCTTTTGGAGAGGGATGAGGCAGACCCTAAGGACAGCGATGCTGGTCACAGTCATTTTGGGGAGCTCATATTACTACAATGATATCAGCACTGGCGAGCACCATTTTGGAACTGTTTTTCTAGCCTATTAATCCTGGGGACTTACTGTCTTCCAGTGGGCTGGCAGCAGCCCCATGCTTCCTGGGCCATGCTATCAGTCATGAAGGGACATGGGCTCGCCTACTGGCAGGTCCAGAGTCACCAAATATCACCAAGCTGTACAGTTGATTGCATGAAAGCCTAGCTGGGTTCTGAGTGGGATCACAGTAACCACACAAAACAGGATCTCAAGCCAACCTGGCTTGGAGATAACTTCAGCTACCAGTACTCCCACAAGATTGGTACCACAATAGAGAGGCACACACAGCCCCTGTAGGAGGAATCCTTATCAGAGAAGAGAGAGCTGCTGGAATGATATGATGTCTCCTACACAAAACCACTTCCCCAAGAATAGGAAGCATAACTGATCTAATTATAGAAATAAAAAAGGATTAGGCAAAATGAAGAGATAGAAGAATATGTTTCAAATGAAGGTATAAACAAAACCTCAGAAAAAGAACTAAATGAAGTGGATGCAAACAATAGAACTGACCCAGAGTTCAAGATAATGATAATAAAGAAGCTCACTGAACACAGGAGAAAAAATGGATGAACACAGTGAGGTTTTCAAAGAATACAATAAATGAAAATATGCTAGAAAGTATCAAATAGACTAGATGATACAGAATGATGGATCAGTGAATTGGAACATGGAGAAATGAAAATCATACAACCTGAATAGAAAGAAACAAGAATTAAGAAAATTGAGAATGATTCAAAAGAGCTCTGGGACAACATCAAGCCTACTAATATTAGCATTATAGGGGGTTCCAAAAGGAGAAGAGAGAGAAAAAGTGCAGAGAATTACTGGAAGAAATAATAACTGAAAAATTACCTAACCTGTGTAAAAGCAGATCAGAAACAGGAAATACAGACTGTCCTCAACAAAATGAGCCCAGAGAGATCCACATCCAAACACATTGTAATTATAATGGCAAACATTAATGATAAAGAGTGAATCTTAAAAGAAGCTGGAGAAAATCAACTATATAGAATAGAACTCCCATAAGACTATAAGCTGATTTTTCTGCAGAAACTTTGCAGTCCATATGAGAGTTGACTGTCAGTGTGATAAAAGGGAAAAAACCTACAACCAAACAGCTAAAAGAGTTCAATATCACAAAACTGGTTTTATAAGAAATGTTAAAGGGACTTCTCAAAGCAGAAAATATCACAGCTAGAAACATCAAAACTATAAAATAAAATAATCTCATTGGTGAAGGCAAATATGTAGTAAATGACCTAAAAGGTAGTAAAAAGCTTAAGAGACAAAAGTAGTAAAATCATCTATATCCACAATAAGTAGGTAAGGAATACACACAAAAATTGTAAAATATCACATCAAAAACATTAAATATGAAATGGAATTATGAAAATTGTAGGGTCTTAGAATGTATTTAAATTTGAGATCATCAGCTTACATATATAATGTTTACCATAAACCAGAAACCTGATAGATACCCACACACAAAATATGAGGGAGATAACCAAACCCAAACCTAAAGATAGTCATCAGTTCACAAGGGAAGTGAGCAAAAGTAGAAGAAAGAAATGGAAAAGAATTATAGAAAAGCCCCAAACAACAAAATGGAAATAAATACATAGCTATCATTATTTAGTTTAAATGTTAATGGACTTAATGCATCAATCACAAGACACAGAGTGGCTGAATGAAGAAAAAAAAATGATCCATGTATATGCTGCCTACAAGAGATTCACTTCATATTTAAAAGACACACATACACTCTAGGTGTGTGTATAAGACACTGGTGATAGAAACCGAAGACAGGATAAACAAGTACAACAAAATACTGTGTTCTTAATTGGAAGAATTGATGTTGTTAAAATGATCATACTATTCAAAGCAATCTATAGGTTCAATGCAATTCCTATCAAAATATCAAAGGTGCTATTTTTTCTTTTTTTCCACAGAGCTAGGAAAAAATAATTCTAAAATTTGTAGAGAAACACATAAGACCCCCAATAGCTTAAAAGAACAAGGCAGGAGATATTATACTCTGTGATTTCGAACTACTGTACAAAGCTATAGTGATTTATTGAGATATAGTTCACATACAGTAAAATCTACAGTTTTTAAGGATAGTTCTATGAACTTGACAAACACTCAGAGTAGAATGTCGGTAGATGGAATAAATCCCATAGGCCCTCTCTTGAGGCAGATTTTTTTTTTTTCATTTATTTATTTTTAATTGAAGGATAACTGCTTTACAACATTGTGTTGGTTTCTGTCATACATCAACATGAATCAGAAGGAGAAACATGCTGAGACACATACTAATCAAATTAACAAAGATTAAACACAAAGAAAGTTCCCTAAGTTTTTGTGCTATTTGCAATGGAACAACTAGAGACACAACATATTTTGAAATTTAATCTGCATTACTAACTTTTTCATGACTCTCTCTAGTGTAGCCAAGGGTCAGAAATTTTTACTATTAAGTGTCATAGCATAGATATTTTAGGCTTTGCAAGGCATGCAGTCTCTGTCACAAATACTCAGCTCTGCCACTGCAGTAGGAAAGCAGCGACAGACAAAACATAAATGGATGAGCCTGGATGTGTTCCAATTAAACTTATTTACACATACAAGTAGCAAGTTGAATTTGGTCAATAGCCATCATCTATCAAAACTTGTTCTGTACTGGTGTAAGGAAATTTTCTGTAAAGAGTAAGATACTAAATATTTTAAGCTTTGCATGCCACATAAAGTCTGTGTAGCAGGGTTTTCTTTGATTTTTGTTTAAAACTCTTTGAAAATGTAAAATTAAATCTTAGCTTTTAGGCCAAATTTGCCCCAGTTGCCTTCTTTGGTGATCCATTATGTAGACAATAAATATAACAGTCAATCAAGGTATGATTTGTAGCATTTGTCTATTTCTCTGGTCTAAATAGCTTCATGGCTGATTTTAAACTATTAATGTGATACTTCTGAATCCAGAATTGGGAAGAGATGTACTGTTGTATACCATAACACATACTTCTATTAATATTATGCATATAATGTTAAGAGCATATACAAGGGTCAAGGGCACTAAAATCACTATGAAATGGTAAACATAAAAATCTTATTATTTCCAAAGTTGTGTTTAATTTATGTTGTACAGAAAAGTGACTCAGTTACACACACACATATATTTTTTCATATTCTTTTCCATTATAGTTTATCACAGGATGTTGGATACAGTTCCCAATACTATTCAGAACCTTGATGTTATGAAATGTTGTTTTTCAGTATTTATTGCCTTTACTTTAAAAATTATATAATTATAATTAAACCTATTAGAACTATATTTATATTATATATTAACAAATATAAATTTAATTTCAAGTAAATTCATTAATGATGGATTTCCCTGGTGGCTCAGATGGTAAAGCCTACAATGCAGGAGACCCAAGTTCGATCCCTGGGTTGGGAGGATCCTCTGGAGAAGTAAATGGCAACCCACTCCAGGACTCTTGCCTGGAAAATCTCATGGATGGAGGAGCCTGGTAGGCTACAGCCTATGGCATCACAAAGAGTCAGGCATGACTCTTTGAAATACACAGACACATTCAATAAAACTTAAATTCCATTATAAGCTGGAGGTGATCTTGCTGGTGGATGGATTCTTACAACCATAATGACCATTGTCCCAGGACTATATCAGATAGACTGTAGTGGGACAAAGTAGAGGGAAAGAGCAATTAGAGTAGTGGTTCCTGAGGGCCAATTCACTAAGGTATAAATCTAAAGTGGGGTCAGAGAGCCAGAGAAATCAGAGCAACAGTCATGTCTGGACAGGTAAATGGCAAATGGTCTGGAAAATCATAAAAGTGGAGAACAAATGCATTGCTAGGCAATGACTCCTCAGCATCTTTCCAGGAAATGGATACATTTCACATGTATCCAGTTCTGTTAAAGGATCAGCAAATACTACTTACTATTTTAAATAGGTAGAGAATGAGAGTCTGAGACTGAAGCCCACAGTGTTTGTTCCACTGTATCAGAAAGCAAACTGTAGCTCTTAATGAGGCTCTCAGCTGTGGAACCCCAAAGAGCCAAGCCCACTAGGCTCCTATATGGATTGAACAGCCCAGCTACCCAGGATGCAAATGAGGAAGGAACACGTGCTCAGACTCCAATTAACAAGGGTTCATTCTGTTCCAGCTCCAAGCAGAGAGCTGTGGCTGTGCTTGGCAGTAGCATACACTATAGCTCCAAGCTTTCCACCCACAGTAATACTTTGTCACAGCAGCATCAGGAAACTTGGCTTACTGAACAGGAGTCAATGTCAGACAAAGCCAAAGCATCTGTCTCCAATTCTTAATGTTCCTCTTTGTTCACTCATTGTCTCTGACAAACTGCATCTGAAAGGAAAGAATTAATCCCTAGCAAATCCTGCAAAACAGCTGTGTATGGGGAAGAGTGTTCCTTTACTCAGCAGCCAGCAAGAATGTCACTCTAAGGGTAAGGGTTAAAGGAAAAGGGTCAGGCAGCCCTGAGGGGAAAGGGACTTCTCCAGGGAAACAATAACCTATTGTTATTGCAAATCTTGACCAGGGAGTCAGCTTAGTTGTGCAGTAATAATGAAACTTCTGACCCAGGGAAAAGAAATGAGCTGCAAGGGGACAGAAAAGGTGATATTAGAGACAAAAAGTTAAGGCAGACAGATGACAGCCTGGAAAGAGCTTAGATACTAATTGTAGGGTCATTGTATCTCAGTGATTTGCTTTAGAGGAACATGTGGACAGGACTGGTCCTACATGTTTTCAAAGAGTGCCTAGTGGTTCCTTGAAGACTAGAAGCAGGTTTCTTTGTGTGGATAACGAATGTCACCTGCTATATCAGTAAACTAAGGATGTTGCAGTCATCAGTCCATCAGCCACTGCAGCCACCCTGACTGCATGTGCTGAGGAGATCCAGGATGAGAAAGCACAGGATACTGGCCCCAGACAGTTAAGGTGCCTATCAAAGGAATGACTTCAATGAGCTAGAGTCTTGCATCTTTCCATACACAAAAAAGTGTATGGAATTCATTCACTTGCGATATCTGCTTTTCTTTAACAGTAATGTTTTGATGTTCCAACTACCTGGTTTTTATTGTCAAAGCTCCTATGTATCTGATTCCTCCCTTATCTCCTCAGAGTAGCCCCTCAGAGCAATCTGAGAGGCTGGCTCCTGGACTTAAGTCCTCAGCAAGACTACAGAGAAAACATAATTCTCAGCTTTTAGGTTGTTCATTTTTGTCAGTGGACACTTGCATTGGCGATTGCCTTAAGTAATGAAGAGAAAAAGTTAAATTTTAAAGCAATCCTTTGTTCTGTTTCTTAGGGGCTAGTCATGACTCATGGAAAAAGAACCTGCCCTCTATCTGATGACCTATCGTTTAGTTTCCTGGCCTTGAAAGAGACCCCCCCGGGTAATTGTTTTTCTGTTAATCTTTTCTAGAAAATTGGNAGTAATACTAATAAAATCTTGGGAGACTCGAGTTTTCCTAGAAAACAAATCCAATCCGCATGAGCAATCCAGATATTAGATAGACATTTTCATTTCTTTTTCTATAGGATTGTAATAGAGGTGCTTAAAGGTGATGGCACAGGGTATCATTACTTCAAAGTAAAATTTTATCCAGGTGAATTCTGTAGACTAAGCCAAGAGATGGACCATCTCTGCCTCTAAATATGCAGGCCTGGATAACCCCTTCCTCTACAAAACCACTCCAACACCTACCCTTCTTCCCTATCTCAGCATAGATGATTAAACAGAGAATCTGGAAAACATACTAGCAGTCTCCAGGTTAATCTCCACAGGTGTTCGGTAACTAAAGACTGTTCATTCTATCACCTACATTTTATTCCTACTTGTTACCTTTGAATCTATCAGATTCCACTTCCCTCTCAAGGACTTGCTTTTCAGCAAAACACTCCTTGAGTCTCACTAACTCTTCAACCCATGCTCCCAACTAATGTCAGAGTGATCTCCCACAAATCTTTGATCACTTGCTTGTCATCTTTAAGTATAAACTTAAATTCCTGGTATGGTTCACAGGGCATTTTGTCATCTGATTTCTGCCAAGGTGCCTCCTCAGTTTTATCCCTCTGCCCCATTGTCTTTTCTCTCACACCACCTCCAGCTTAGTTTACATTTCAACAATAGTAAATTGCCTTAGATTTAGATGGATTTGCACATGCTGGTAAACAGCCTGCCTGCAAATGCAGGAGACATACATAATAGCAGCAGATTTGATCCCTGGGTCAGGAAGATCACTTGGAGGAGGGCCTGGCAACCCATTCCAGTATTCTTGCCTGGAGAATCCCATGGACAGAGGATCCTAGCAGGTTATAGTCCATAGGGTCGCAAAGAGTCAGACTCAACTTAGCATCCATGAATGCCTGCACATGCTGTTCTATTTTGCTTTGAATAGCCTTCCTTTGTTTTTCTCTCTCCTCTTGAATTGGATTCCTGAACTTGGGAGCTCAGCACCAACAGTCTTTCACTCTTTCACCCCATCTAACACAATCAGAGGCTTTTAAAACAGGCCAAGCCTCCTTTCTAAGAAAAAACAAAAATGAAAACAAGTATTGCCTCAATACACATGAATTCTAGTCTGGAAAGATACTTACAAGGGATGCTTTCCTAGGGAGTAGTTAGGAGAATTTTTTTAAGGAAAACCCAACAAATTCCATCTAAGTGAATGAAAATAAAAGTGTTTTCATTTAAAAATTATAAATATAAAATCTGAAGCATGAATCATGCAAATACTAACTTCTTGTAGATGATTATATCTTGAGAGAAGTATGGCCAAAGATTAAAAAAAGAAAGGTTGTTTTGAAGATTCATTCAGCATAAAGTGAGAAATTTTTTAAAATTCTTGAATAATGGAGTTATATACTATATACTTTTACGCTTTTTAATGTTTTTCACATAGTAAAACTGAATATTTTAAATTTTGTGTTTTTTTTTTTTTTAAGGTGTAGAAGTTTTTATATACTTTGGTGTCAATCCTTTATGTGATTTTCGAATTCTTTTCTCCCATTTCAAGCCTGCTATTTCACTCTGTGTTCTTTGATATATAAAAGTTTTAAATTTTGATGAAGTCCAATTTATCTATCTTTCATTGTATTGAAGACTTGCCCTTATACTTTCTTCTCAGCTTTTTGTAGTTTTAACTCTTTGACCCATTTTGAGTTAATTATTTTTATACTGTAAGACATGGATCTAACTTTGTTACTTTTCATGTGAATATCCGGTTTTCCCAACATCATTTGTGGAAAAGACTGTTCTTCCCTTGAATGGTCTTGGCACCCTTATNGCAGGTGTATGGGGAAGCTGACTTGAGGATGGTAAAAGAAAAATATTTGGCAACCCAACTTCACCTTGAGGCACAGCTGACTCTAGAGGAGTCTGGAGTTGATGGTAAACTGAAGCTAATGAGAGGAAAACCAAATCCCAATCTTAGATCAATGGCTAATCAGCTTGGCATTCTCCATGTTAACAACCTAGTAGAGGAGGCATACTCATTTCTAGACCTCTGAAGTATTTGTCCCAAGCCACTCTGTTCTACACATGATGCTCAGCAAAGAGAAGACATAAGATCAAGAAAGATCAAGGAAAAATAATTTGCTCTCAAGAGACAAAGCATTTAATCTGCCAGACTCAGATGCGCCCAGAGAAGTTTTAAATNAGTAGAGGAGGCATACTCATTTCTAGACCTCTGAAGTATTTGTCCCAAGCCACTCTGTTCTACACATGATGCTCAGCAAAGAGAAGACATAAGATCAAGAAAGATCAAGGAAAAATAATTTGCTCTCAAGAGACAAAGCATTTAATCTGCCAGACTCAGATGCGCCCAGAGAAGTTTTAAATGGCTATGATTAATATGTTAAAGTGAAAGTGTTGGCCACTCAGTCAAGTCCAACTCTTTGTGACCCCATGGACTGTAGCCTACCAGACTCCTCTGTCCATGGAATTCTCCATATAAGAATACTTGACTGGGTAGCCATTCCCTTCTCCAGGGGATTTTCTCAACCCATGGATTGAACCCAGGTCTCTCACATCGCAGGCAGAGTCTTTACCACTTGAGCCCACTAGAAATGCCCCAATATGTTAAAAGTTCATAAATATAGCAGAGAATATGAATTAAAAGAAATAATGTGCCGTTTCCACCCTCTCTGTCTCCATAAGGGACAACAAAGCAATCTCTAAAAACTTATCCCATTCTTGACTTTTCCATTGAACTANGCAGGTGTATGGGGAAGCTGACTTGAGGATGGTAAAAGAAAAATATTTGGCAACCCAACTTCACCTTGAAGCACAGCTGACTCTAGAGGAGTCTGGAGTTGGTGGTAAACTGAGGCTAATGAGAGGAAAACCAAATCCCAATCTCAGATCAATGGCTAATCAGCTTGGCATTCTCCATGTTAACAACCTAGTAGAAGAGGCATACTCATTTCTAGACCTCTGAAATATTTGTCCCAAGCTGCTCTGTTCTACACATGATGCTCAGCAAAGAGAGAGAAGCCATAAGAACAAGAAAGATCAAGGAAAAATAATTTGCTCTCAAGAGACAAAGCATTTAATCCGCCAGATTCAGATGTGCCCAGAGAAGGAATTTTAAATGGCTATGATTAATATGTTAAAGTGAAAGTGTTGGCCACTCAGTCAAGTCCAACTCTTTGTGACCCCATGGACTGTAGCCTACCAGACTCCTCTGTCCATGGAATTCTCCATATAAGAGTATTTGACTGGGTAGCCATTCCCTTCTCCAGGGGATTTTCTCAACCCGTGGATTGAGAAATTGCAGGCAGAGTCTTTACCACTTGAGCCCACTAGAGATGCCCCAATATGTTAAAAGTTCATGAATATAGCAGAGAATATGAATTAAAAGAAATAATGTGCCGTTTCCACCCTTTCTGTCTCCATAAGGGACAACAAAGCAATCTCTAAAAACTTATCCCATTCTTGACTTTTCCATTGAACTATTTTATACACTTGAGTGGGATACTGGTCTTATAATAGTTGAGTTAGTATTTTAATTTCTTAGAATATCATGTGTATCTGGCCAATGATTAGATCATTACTAAAGTTTTACAAATTTAAACATCGTTACTCAAAGATACCTTGTCTATTCTGTGACAATGATTCTTAAATGTTCATTTGCTAAAGAGCACCCATTGGTAGACCGAATAATAGCCTCTCTCTGAAGATGTCCATGTCCTTATCCCTGGAATCTGTAAATGTCACCTTGTATGGTAAAAGTGAAAAGTGTTAGTTGCTCAGTCATGTCTAACTCTTTGTGACTCTGTAGACTCACCAGGAGTAGCCCACCAGGCTTCTCTGTCCATGGACTTCTCCAGGCAAGAATACTGGAGTGGGTAGCCATTCTCTTCTCCAGGGGTTCTTCCCAACCCAGGGATTAAAACCTGGTCTCCTGCATTGCAGGCAGATTCATTACTGTCTGAGCTGCCAGGGAAGACCTACATGATAAAAGGGACTTTGCAAATGTAATTGAAGTCAAAATCTTGAGATGGGGAGATGATTTTGCGTTCACCAGGTGATTTCCTTATAATCATGGAGTTTTTATAAGAGGGGAACTAGAGATGAGAGGAGTGGAAAATGGGACAAGAAAAGGAAGGAGTTGAAATGATGGAAGGAACAGTGAATGAGGAAATGGAGGTGATCTCCAGAAGCTAGAAGAAAACTTGTTTTCTGATTGAGCTCACGGGGACAGGAAGGTCTGGAGGTTATAGTCCATGGGATTGCAAAGAGTAGGACACAACTGAAGCAACTTAGCACACATGCACGCACAAGCTCTAAATTTGCAGCAACTTGTTACAGTAGCAATAGGAAACTAATACACATGCAGAGCTTGGTAAAATAGAAACTGTAAAACAGCACTTCCAGAGATTCTGAATAAGTTATTCTGAAATCTTAGTTTTCNGAGGAAATGGAGGTGATCTCCAGAAGCTAGAAGAAAACTTGTTTTCTGATTGAGCTCACGGGGACAGGAGGGTCTGGAGGTTACAGTCCATGGGATTGCAAAGAGTAGGACACAACTGAAGCAACTTAGCACGCATGCATGCACAAGCTCTAAATTTGCAGCAACTTGTTACAGTAGCAATAGGAAACTAATACACATGCAGAGCCTGGTAAAATAGAAACTGTAAAACAGCACTTCCAGAGATTCTGAATAAGTTATTCTGAAATCTTAGTTTTCATTAAGCACCTTGGTTATTGTGATGCTGTTGGTCTGTAAAATACATTTAAGAAACATTACACAGTTTTATAAAACACCAGGTTATTTTTGTGAGCTAAAAGAATCCAGGAATTTTTTTTCATTTAGCAATTTCTTTGTAGCATTAACTTGATACATACATGGTGAAATAATATATTTTTTGAAATGCTATTTTATGTATTCTCCCCAAAAAGGAAATTATAGAGCTCAAAATTATTATTAGTTCTGCTCTTAACATCGACAAATTTAACTGGGTAAATCTTTTTTTTTCCTCTAGATAGGCAGTTTTTAGTCTGACAATATTAACATTTTAAACAACCTCATTCTTCTTTTCTATCTTGTTTGAGAACATGTAGGAAGGGAACAACTATAGACACTTTTAATGTTTCCTAAAATTAATTGCATGTTAATTGTATAACACTAGNCTTAACATCGACAAATTTAACTGGGTAAATCTTTTTTTTTCCTCTAGATAGGCAGTTTTTAGTCTGACAATATTAACATTTTAAACAACCTCATTCTTCTTTTCTATCTTGTTTGAGAACATGTAGGAAGGGAACAACTATAGACACTTTTAGTGTTTCCTAAAATTAATTGCATGTTAATTGTATAACACTAGGTACAGTTAAATTTTTATGTGTTTTTTTTGTTNCTCTCTGAAGATGTCCATGTCCTTATCCCTGGAATCTGTAAATGTCACCTTGTATGGTAAAAGTGAAAAGTGTTAGTTTCTCAGTCATGTCTAACTCTTTGTGACTCTGTAGACTCACCAGGAGTAGCCCACCAGGCTTCTCTGTCCATGGACTTCTCCAGGCAAGAATACTGGAGTGGGTAGCCATTCTCTTCTCCAGGGGATCTTTCCAACCCAGGGATTAAAACCTGGTCTCCTGCATCGCAGGCAGATTCATTACTGTCTGAGCTGCCAGGGAAGACCTACATGATAAAAGGGACTTTGCAAATGTAATTGAAGTCAAAATCTTGAGATGGGGAGATGATTTTGCATTCACCAGGTGCTTTCCTTATAATCATGGAGTTTCTATAAGAGGGGAACTAGAAATGAGAGGAGTAGAAAATGGGACAAGAAAAGGAAGGAGTTGAAATGATGGAAGGAACAGTGAATGAGGAAATGGAGGTGATCTCCAGAAGCTAGAAGAAAACTTGTTTTCTGATTGAGCTCACGGGGACAGGAGGGTCTGGAGGTTACAGTCCATGGGATTGCAAAGAGTAGGACACAACTGAAGCAACTTAGCACGCATGCATGCACAAGCTCTAAATTTGCAGCAACTTGTTACAGTAGCAATAGGAAACTAATACACATGCAGAGCCTGGTAAAATAGAAACTGTAAAACAGCACTTCCAGAGATTCTGAATAAGTTATTCTGAAATCTTAGTTTTCATTAAGCACCTTGGTTATTGTGATGCTGTTGGTCTGTAAAATACATTTAAGAAACATTACACAGTTTTATAAAACACCAGGTTATTTTTGTGAGCTAAAAGAATCCAGGCATTTTTTTTCATTTAGCAATTTCTTTGTAGCATTAACTTGATACATACATGGTGAAATAATATATTTTTTGAAATGCTATTTTATGTATTCTCCCCAAAAAGGAAATTATAGAGCTCAAAATTATTATTAGTTCTGCTCTTAACATCGACAAATTTAACTGGGTAAATCTTTTTTTTTCCTCTAGATAGGCAGTTTTTAGTCTGACAATATTAACATTTTAAACAACCTCATTCTTCTTTTCTATCTTGTTTGAGAACATGTAGGAAGGGAACAACTATAGACACTTTTAGTGTTTCCTAAAATTAATTGCATGTTAATTGTATAACACTAGGTACAGTTAAATTTTTATGTGTTTTTTTTGTTGTTGTTGTTGTTTTGTTTTTTTACTTCATGAACTGTTCCTTCAAATGACTTTTTTTTTATTAGTCTTTTGTCAAATATTGATACATTAAAAATTTTCCAGTTCAGTCATAATATCTTGTAGCAACACAAGAACCAATCCAGGATAGCCCAGTGAGTTCAGACAGCTTTCAGAAACTCTCAATGAGCTTTGTGAGGCTTTCCTAGGGCTCCAAAATGCTCTTTATTCTGAACAGTAGGACTTCAGTAAAATGTTTCACATTTGTGTGGCAAAGACAAAGTACAGAGGAGCAAAGAGAAAATGAGCAGTTTTATTGAAGAAGGAAAATTTGAGCCTTCTTCAAAGAGGGATCTTTGTGTGTGTGTGTGTGTGTGTGTGTGTGTGTGTGTGTGTATTACTTTTATTTCTGTGGGCATTAAGACAGACTGTCTCACTTGTCTACTCAGTGGCTTATCACATGTTTTCCAAGGCAACAGCTTTGGTGAAATTTAGATTGGAGACTTATAACTGGGTTTCAAGTAATTTTCTAATTTTTATACATACAAATAGGGCTAGGTAGTTGACCAGTCACTAACATCTATGCAAGGTACAGTAATTACAGAAATCTGATGGCTGCTCTAAACACTTAGGATCTATCTCTTCTGTAGCTTCTGTGCTATTTTGCTCAAATCTCTAAATTCATATTGTATCATCCTTACTTGTGTGTGACTCTCTTTAGACTAAGATCTTGGAAAAGCAATTGAAATTCATTTCTAGCTTTGTATTATCAGTGCCTAGAGACCAGAGTGACCTGCAGTGATTAATTGTTAATGCCGCCTTCACTTTTGGGGGTCTGGGAGATGATGCTAAATAGTGTCACACAGGATGTTATGACTCTACTCAAGGAGTGTAGAGTTAAATTTCCGCTAAGATCTCAATCAGAAGTATTTTTTCAAAACAAAGATCTTCTTTGTAATTTGCATCCCTAAAGTCGAATATTCTTCACTGATGCAGTGATTCAACACACAGACCCAAAACTCAGACTTACTGTTCAGTCGCTCAGTCATGTCTGACACTGTGACTCCATGGACTGCAGCATGCCAGGCTTCCCTGTCCTTCACCGTCTCCCAGAGCTTGCTCCAACTCAAGTCCATTGAGTTAATGATGACATCCAACCATCTCATCCTCTATTGTCCTCTTCTCCTCCTGTCTTCAGTCGTTCCCAGCATCAGGGTCTTTTCTAATGAGTCAATTCTTCCCATCAGGTGGCGAAAGTATTGGAGCTTCAGTTTCAACATCANCTTGCTCCAACTCAAGTCCATTGAGTTAATGATGACATCCAACCATCTCATCCTCTATTGTCCTCTTCTCCTCCTGTCTTCAGTCGTTCCCAGCATCAGGGTCTTTTCTAATGAGTCAATTCTTCCCATCAGGTGGCGAAAGTATTGGAGCTTCAGTTTCAACATCAGTCATTAGAACGAGTATTCAAGATTGATTTTGTTTAGGATTGACTGGTTTAATCTCTTTGCAGTCCAAAGGACTCTCAAGAATCTTCTCCAACACCACAGTTCAAAAGCATCAATTCTTCAGTGTTCAGCCTTCTTTATGGTCCAACTTTTGATTATACTCAGATGCGAGAGAGACATTAAAGACCCAGGCAGGCAGTCCTAAGACAGCTCCAGCACCATAAAAAAATGAAGTCAACAATTTTTAGAGCATGATGAAAGATTCAAGGCCTCAGAAGTATCAGTGTATAGAGACTTGGTTTGAAAATGAATTATGAGCATTTGCATGTGCAAAGAAGAGGCACTTTCTTCAGAGAGAAGCAACTGTTCTAATTAATGAATGCTTTTTTTGTCTAAATTAAATGAGGTGAGGCAAAATAGGTAGATGCACATAGAGGAGGATCAGGAGAACTCACAAACACTTGACACCAATCAATCAAAAAGTAATTCCAGCCAAGAATACTAATATGGGGGCAGGGGAATGCTTGCTTCTCTTTCCCCCTCCAACTTGCTAGACTCCTTATCCCTTGATCAAAATCTCTCACAGAAAAAGACATTAAATATTCTGATTGATCAGAATCCAGACAATTAATTGAACCCCACTGAGGGTCTGTGCACTTCTGACAAGTCCTAAACTTTCTATTTTCACATCCATTGCTTAGGTATAAAGGGCACTCTTGCATTGTTGCTTCTTGAAAAGTACAAAGAAAAGGTCTTCAAACTGACAAGCAGAGACCCTCCTGCTACATCTTTAATTTGTCTGCAATTTATAGGTAAAACCAAGCTAGTGAAGTCTTCTCTTTAGGCAGTAACCTGTTAATTTGTTATTGTTTTCACAGTCTGCCTCTGTATTCATGGGAATTCTGGCTTCTAGACTTAGATTTGAGGAGGAAGTAGAAAGGGCTACATGAACCCAAGACCTACAACATTTGACACGGTTTCCTAGACTACCAAAAGCCATTTTCCTCTATATTAAAGATATTTTCTATATTTTCCCCAGCTTTATTGAGATAAAATTGTCACACAACATTGTGTAAGTTTAAGGTATATGTATTCAGGCATATAGATATTGATTAAGGCTTATTCTTTACCATCTGAGCCACCCCAGAATCTCAAGGTATACAATGTGGTGATTTGAAATATGTATGTGTTACAAAAGTGTTACTTTGATAACATTCATCACCTCACATTTTACAGTGTGTGTGTATACGTGTGTTGTGAGAACATTTAAGATCTACTCATTGGAGAAGGAAATGGCAACCCACTCCAGTACTATTGCCTGGAAAAATCCCATGGACAGAGGAGCCAGGTGGGCTACAGTCTATGGGGTCGAAGATCTACTCATAGAAAGTTTCAATTATATAATAAATATTGCCAACTGAGGTCACTATGCAATTAGATTGCTGCTAGGTCGCTTCAGTCGTGTCCGACTCTGTGCGACCTCACAGATGGCAGCCCACCAGGGCCCACCATCCCTGGGATTCTTCAGGCAAAAACACTGGAGTGGGTTGCCATTTCCTTCTCCAATGCGTGAAAGTAAAAAGTGAAAGTGAAGTTGCTCAGTAAGTGTCGGACTCTTCGTGACCCCATGGACTATAGCCTACCAGGCTCCTCCGTCTGTGGGATTTTCCAGGCAAGAGTACTGGAGTGGGTTGCCATTGCCTTCTCCGACTATTAGATTACCCAGATCTAATATCCATGTTGCAAATGGCAGGATTTCCTTTTTATGAAGTTGAGTCATATTCCATTATATATACACATATATATGTGTATATATACACTTTTTTCTCTTTTTTTCACCATGCCAGGTGGCTTGCTGGATCTCAGTTTCCTGACCAGGGACTGAACCCAGGTCATGACAGTGAAAGCCCAGAATCCTAACCACTGGGCTACCAGGGAATTTTGTCTGGAGAATCCCAGGGACTGGGGAGCCTGGTGGGCTGCTGTCTATGGGGTCACACAGAGTCGGACATGACTGAAGTGACTTAGCAGCAGCAGCAGCATATGAATAATGCTTCAGTGAACATGGGATGTGTATATCTTTTCAAAATAGTGGTTTGATTTCTTTTAGATATATACTCAGAAGTGGAGTTGTTGGATTATATGGTAGCTCTATTTTTCATTTTTTGAGTATGCTATACTGTTTTCCATAATGTTTGACCAATTTACATTTCCACCAATGGAACAAAATAGTTCCCTTTTCTCCACATCATTTTTAATCTCTTCTCTTTTTCGTAATAACCATTCTAACAGGTATGAGGTGATATCTCATTGTGGCTTTGATTTTCATTTCTCTGATTATTCGTGTTGTTGAACATTTTCATGTACTTGTTGACCATCTGTATCTTCTTTAGAACAATGTCTGTTCAGGTTGTACTCCCATTGTTATTATTTTGCTATTGACTTGCATGAATTCCTTATATATTTCTAATATTAACTCCTTATCTGGTACATGATTTCAAATATTTTCCCATTCCATAAATTGATGCTTTTGTTGCTGTCCAGGTGTTTTTCAATGTAATGTGATTGTATTTATTTATTTTTACATTTTTGTTTCTTGCCAAGATCAATATCAAGGAGACTTTCCATTGTATTTTCCTCTAGGAACATTATAATGTTGGGGCTTATATTTAAGTCTTTAATCCATGTTAATTTAATTTTTGAGAGTGTTATAAAATGGGATCTAGTTTCATGCAGAGGAACCAAAGATTAAATTGTCAACATCTGTTGGATCATAGAAAAAGCAAAAGAATTCCAGAAAAATAACTACTTCTACTCATTGAATATGCTAAAGCCTTTGACTGTGTGGATGACAACAAACTGTGGAAAATTCTTCAAGAAATAGGAATACCAGACCACCTTATCTGCTTCCTGAGAAATCTGTAGGCAGGTCAAGGAGCAACAGTTAGATCTTGACATGGGACAATGGACTGGTTCCAAATTGGGAAAGGAGTATGTCAAGGCTGTATAATATCACCTTGCATATTTAACTTATTTGCAGAGTACATCTTGTGAAATGCCTGACTGGAAGACACACATGCTGGAATCAAGATTGCAGGAGAAATACCAATAATCTCAGATATGCAGATGATACCTCCTTGATGGCAGAAAGTGAAGGAACTGAAGAACCTCTTGATGAAAGTGAAAGAGGAGAGTGAAAAGCTGGCTTAAAACTCAACATTCAGAAAACTAAGATCATGGCATCTGATCCCATCACTTCATGGCAAATAGATGGGGAAACAATGGAAAAAGTGACAGACTTTATTTTGGGGGACTCCAAAATTACTGCAGATGGTGAATGCAGCCATGAAATTAAAGGATGCTTGATCTTTGGGAGACAACTATGACCAACCTAGACAACATATTAAAAGCAGAGACATTGGTTTGCCTATGAAGTTTCATCTAGTCAAATCTATGGTTTTTTGTGGGAATCATGTATGGATGTGAGACCTGGACCATAAATAAAGCTGACCACCAAAGAATTAATGCTTTTGAACTGTGGTGTTGTAGAAGGCTCTTGAGAGTCCCTTGGAGAGCAAGGAGATCAAACCAATCAATCTGAAAGGAAGTCAGTGCTGAATATTCATTGGAAGGACTGATGCTGAAGCTGAAGTTCCAGTACTTTGGCCATCTGATGTGAAGAACTGACTAACTGGAAAAGTTACTGACGCTTGGAAGGATTGAAGGCAGGCAGAGAAGCGGGTAGCAGGACAGAGAATGAGGTGGTTGGATGGCATCATCAATTTAAAGGACATGAGTTTGAACAAGCTCCAGGAGTTGGTGATGGACAGGGAAGCCAGGCATGCTATTGTCCATGAGATTGCAAAGAATTGGAAATGACTGAGTGACTGAACTGAACTAAACTCCTACATTGCCAGGTGGATTCTTTACCACTGAGACTCTAGAGAAGCCCAGTTGACTGTATATGCATTGATTTATTTCTGGGCTCTCTATTCTATTCCATTGGCTTGTGCATCTGTTTATATACTTGTGCTTTGATTACTATAGCTTTGTAATATAGATTGAAATCAGAAAGAGTGAAGCCTCCAATTTTATTTTATTCTCAAAATTGCTTTAGCTATTCTTATGTGGTTCCATACTAATTTTAGGGATTTTTTTTTTTTGTACCCTGAGGAAAAATACCCTTGAAGTTTTAGTAAGGACTGCACTGAATCATAGATATTTTTGGGTAGAATGGACATTTTAACCATCTTACTTCTTCTGAGCCATGAACACATAGTATCTTGCCATTTACTTGTGTCTCCTTAAATTTATTTCATCAAAGCCTTGTAGTTTTCAGTATACAGATCTTTCACTTCCTTGTTAAATTTATTCCTAAATTTTTTATTCTTTTTGATGCTATTGTCAGCAGCATATTGTTATGCATCTTTCAGAATTTTAATTGTTAGTGTGTTGAAACACAACTTATTTATGTGTTGGTTTTATATCCTGAAACTTTACTGAATTCATTAATTAATTCTAGCATTTTTGGTGAAGTCTTTACTGTTTTCTATATATTAGGTCATGTCACATGCAGAGACAGGTTTACTTTTTCCTTTCCAATTTGGTTACCTTTTGTTTCTTGTTATTGCCTAATTGCTCTGGCTAAGAAGCACAAGCTGGAATAAAGATTGCTGGGAGAAGCATCAATAACCTCAGATATGCAGATGAAACCACCCTTATGGCAGAAAGTGAAGAGGAACTCAAAAGCATCTTGATGAAAGTGAAAGAGGAGAGTGAAAAACCTGGCTTAAGGCTCAACATTCGGAAAACGAAGNGTTCTTGCATTCCCTGTCTCTTATACACATCTAGATGTGTATAAGAGACAGGGACTGAGCAACTGAACTGAATTGAACTGAAGACTTCTAATAATATGTTGAATAGGAGTCATGAAAGTGAAAATCTGTGTCTTGTTCTTGATCTTAGGTAAACTTTTCATTGTTCAGCTTTTCATTGCTTAGTATGATATTAATTGTGGGTTTATTATAAATGGCCTTTATTTTGCTGAGATTTTTCCCCTTCTATATCCATGTAATTCAGAACTTTTGTTATATAAGAGTGCTGAATTTTATTAAACGAATGTCCTCTATCGATCAAGAGGATCATATGATCTTTTAATTGAAGTATACTCGATTCACAATTTTGTGAAGTGATGTGTATATTCAGATGTGTATATTCTTTTCCACTATAGGTTATTACAAGATACTGAATACAGTTTTCTGTGTTATGCACAGTTGTGTTAGGATGTGATGCTTAGAGGTGAAGCTCTCCTCCTGCAACCGGGAAGCAACACATCTCCAAATGAAAGCCAACACCTTGAAGACAGTGCTGGAGGCAAGAAGGAGAAAGTGTGTGTGTCCCAGAAGTCAGTATTGAGCTTTTACGCATTTGTACCAAATATAGCCTGGCTCTAGAAGACTTTCATGTGAAACGGTAAGTTCTCTACCATTTAAGTCAGTTTCATAGTGTGTTCTACAACTTGTACCCAGTGACATCCTAAATGGTAACATCTGCTTTCTGGATGATTACAGAGGTCTCCTCAAGATTATTAAAATAGGATTTTTTTCTTACTTGGCTTTTAATCTTTCTGGACTTTTTTCCATGAAATAGNTCAGTTTCATTGTGTGTTCTACAACTTGTACCCAGTGACATCCTAAATGGTAACATCTGCTTTCTGGATGATTACAGAGGTCTCCTCAAGATTATTAAAATAGGATTTTTTTCTTACTTGGCTTTTAATCTTTCTGGACTTTTTTCCATGAAATAGACCCTCAAAGTGTCTAGAAGGGAAAAGCTATAAAAAGGACACTGAACACCCAATACAAATATTTAGTTGTCCACAACAAAACTTCCCAGAAGTTTCTTGCTTAGAAAGAATTAGAAATTTTAAGAGAATACAAAGAAAAACATTTATGGCTTAATGTAGATGACTATATAGCTAGCTGCATCATACCATATGGACTTCCTAGATGACTCAGTAGTAAAGAATCCATCTGTCATGGCAGGAAGCATGAGTTTAATCCCTGGGTCAGTAAGATCCCTGAAGGAAATGGCAACCCACTCCAGTATTCTTGTCTGGAAAATTACATGGAAAGAAGAGTCTGGTGGGCTACAGTCCATGGGGTCACAAAAAGGTCAGATACAACTTGGTGTTTAAACGACAACAATCATACTATATAAAGTTCTTATTATACTTCATGTTTAATAAGTATCAATAAACAATTTCTTTAGGACTTCTATGGTGGTCCAGTTGCTAAGACTCCATGCTTTCACTGCAGGGGTGCAGGTTTGATGTCTGGTCAGGGAACTAAGATCCTGAATACTTCACATTATGGACAACAAATAAATAAATTCCTTGTCTTCATAAAGATGCAAGTTAAAAATGCCTCAAGTCAAATGTAACATTAGGTGTATGGAATAGAGACATAGCTATTGTATGGTGGTTAAAACCAAGGTTCCTGAAGGTATAGTATCTCAATTTATAATACTGGTTTAGCATCTTACTATATGTATAATAAGTGGGAAGGAACAAATCAAATTGCCTCATCTTTCTCATTTCAAATGGGAGGATAACAATAGTACCTGTATTAGTTGTTGTCATATATACGTATATACATGGTAAGTTACTTCAGTCATGTCCAACTCTTTGCAACCCTATGGACTGTAGCCTGCTTGGCTCCTCTGTCCATGAGATTCTCCAGCAAGAATACTGGAGAGTGTTGCCATGCCTTCCTCTGAAGGATCTTCCCTACCCAGGGATCAGACCTGCATCTTTTATGTCTTCTTAATTGACAGGTGAATTCTTTACCACTAGCACCATCTAAGAGGCCCACATATCTTTTGCCCAATTCATCAAACCAAGATTAGACTCTCCAAGAAATGTCAGTAAAGTTCTTGCATTCCAGAAATATAGATCTCTGTATCAGTCTAATCCTTTATATTTTGCACCTACTAACTTGATCTTTTGCCTCATAGTTTAAGTTTTTCAAGAAATAGTATTTCTATCAACCCCAGAAACTCAATAATTTGGGTAGACAATGTTTTTCTTTTTTGTCTTATTTAAATGTCAAAAATATTATCTGCACTGAATTCCAGCTCAGGGAGAAATAAAAGATGATAACTTAGTGGACTAATATGAATACACCATTGTCAGTCTCATTGGAATCACTGCTGCACATTTTCAGCAAATTTCTTTACTATAAAATCAACCTTTAAATCATTGTCTTTTTACCTATTATATCACCTTAGAGAATCCATGGCTATGTGGCCATTACTATTACTAAGCACATGCTATACATCAAATACTTTGCAAGGTGTTTGATCTGCATTAGCCATTCCTCCAAAAAGCTTATGTGGTTCATGAGGTTCAGGGGAATCAAGCCAGTCATCCAAGGTCACATAGCTCATAGTGATAGATCCAGGATTAGAACAAGAGTCTATTTTTGTTCCCATTCCCCTCCTCCCCCCCCGTATGAAACTCCAATAACTTCCAAAGGACAAAATCTTCCTAAAGTTATTTTTTTGTGATTTCTTTTTTGTGGTAAAGTACACATCACAAAAAAATCTTACCATTAGTGACATTTACTCTGTTGTAAACCATAACCACATCTAGTTCAAAAATATTTTCATTACCTCAAAAGGAAACCAAATACTCATTGAGCAGCCTCTCCCCGTTTCCCCTCCCCTCCACCACTGATAACCACTAATCTTCCTTCTGTTACTATGAATGGTGCTATACTGGATATTTCATATAAATGGAATCACATAATTATTTAATGGCCCTTTAAATTAGAATTAATTTAAAATATAGAAAGTATATAAAACAAAATTATCAAAACTTCAGCTTATAATGGGAAAATTTATAGATTAGTTAATAAAATAATTCACATAATAACTTTTGACCTTAAAAAATCATTTTGATCTTGATATCTTTGCTTAATTTATATCATAAGAACTATTGCCAAAAAAGAAGTCTAGGGTTTATTGTAAAGATATTTGATCTAGGACCTATCTCAATGATTTTCTGACTTTGTGATGCTTGGAAATTAATTAAAGATAACATTCTGGGTCTATAGAGCAGTCAGTCTACACCACCTTGAGATACAGTCTAAGAATGTTCCTCCCTTTCAGGTTGCGTTTTAGGAACAAGTCTTAACTCAGCAGTATTTAGATAGCACAGTCCTTATTGTCCTAAGAATCAGGCCTATTTCTATAAAGAATATTCAATATAAAAATAAAGAAATGACTAATTACATAATATGATTTTAAAGTTATCATCACTCTTGGCACCACCCCAAGTATAGTCTTAGTCAGATTTCCCATCTGACTATTGAACTCATCCTGTGAACAAAATATTGTTTTCAGAAGGTCACTGATGAACTGCACGCATCTCTTCTCATTGCTAAGATGCTTTTACACTTTGTGTGCAACGAATAGACCATTTTTAGGTGAATGTTGGTATCACAGCACCACAATCTGCCTTTCCCAGGAGGAATCAGCCTGATTCTCCTATCTGACTGCTGAGTATCACTGGTAAACTTTCTGGCTGCTACTGGATCACGTAGTTTTGTGATGTCTATTAGCCCTGGTCTGCATTGCTTCTCTTCATGGTGGCTGGTTAAAAAGCCAGGATCTCAGTTTCTCACAACTGTGGTATCATCTTTTCTGGTTTCCTTTCTTTGCCTCGTGGCTGATGCTATGGAGAAGGAAATGGTGATGCTAGAGAGACCCCAAAGTACTTAAGTGTCAAGTCTGTGGCACCTGTAACTGCTCTGATCTTGACCTTCCACATACAAAGTTGAGAAGTGTGGACAAGCTTCCTGACCTCACTTCTCCAAGCTTCTGTCTCCTTACCTTGCACTGTAAAAAGAAAAATATTTTGTTGTCAAGCAGATCTGGATATACATAGCTCATTCCACAAAGATGAGACTCAAAATGGCCAGTGTAACATGGGTTTTGTTGTTCAAACTGACATCCAGGGAAGTCTTATTGTGCTGGACAAAGGCCTGTACATCATATTCTACAAAGAATGTTTGAGAATATGAAAAAGGTAAAGGTAAGGAATGGAGTAATAGCTAATATTCACAGTGTATAGAAGAGACAGAAATTACTATTCACATTTAATGATGAGAAAAGCAAAGCATGGGGAGGTTAACCAGTCCAAGGTAACAGAGCAAGTCAATGATAGGGCTAGAATTTGACCCGAGGCAGCTTATGTTCAAAGTCGGCTAAACATATGGCTGTATTTCCTGAACGATTCATCTAGAAAATAATTTCAGTATGGTTTATAATACTGTTGATGGTAAAACTAGGTCTGATGAGAATCAGTATGATGGTTAACTTATGCATGCTCTAACAATATTGGCAATGAAACTGTGGTACCTAGTGAGGGAATAGATTCAGGTGTTCAAGCAGAGGTTGCAATATAATCTTTAGGGACTACAGTCAAAAGGGTTTCTGCAGTGAAAATGGCAGGTAGGATTTGATGAATCATGGGTTTCTTCCTAAAATTCCTGGAGCACAGACCTCAGTATTCTACACTAGATCTGCCACTTTCTGCATGACTTCATCTTATCCAGTCCTTGGCTGGATCACTGATATACCTCAATTCTAATCTTCAACATAGTCCTGAAAACAACCACTCTTATTCCCATTTTACAGAGGGAGACACTGATCTCAGATAGTTAGTAAAACATGGATACTTTCTCAAGCTTTCTAATTCCAAACCTATTCTTTAAAAGCCACTTTTGTGTAATGTTGAATCCCTCAACAATAGCCAAAAATTGAGGCATCTGTATAGGAGTACTTAACTGATTCTTTCCTTACTGTGTTCTCTTTAATTGTTATAATATTAATGTAGATGACGGTGGTCATAGCATTCATAATTATAATATGAATAACACCCTAATTGGCTTTTATTGCTGCTTGGGAACGGGTCAGAGTTGTACATGGAATATTTAAGTTGAAATGTCGTTTTCAATACTTAATAGAATCCAGTTAGGATTTTATTGATTAATTAGTGTCTACATGAAGCATTTTATTTTTCTAAAGGCCAGTAATGCTCCTGACTGTTCCTTAAATGTTAACATATTCAGATAATTATAGCTGCATCATACTTGCTACTTAGACTGTTTGAATTACTTGCTATTTTCAAGGTTTCAAATTCAAGTAAAGCAATCTTTTAAAACAAAAATGATCTTCAAATAACCTAAAATAGTTGTCATAGAAAATCTCTCTCAAATACCCATTAATTTATGGCTATAAACATACTAGTACCTTCCTATACCGCAGCTCATTTGCAAAGGCTTTAGAGGTAATGAAGCTGGGCTGGATAAAAGAGATACTACAACTCATGGAGATCCCTGAAGCATAGCAGTGTTTTAAGGTCAAATGTATTGCCTAAGGAATTTAAAACTTCAGATTATAGTACAATGGCATGAATGAGAAACCTAGGTTTCAAACCCAGACCAAGTATATTCAATTTTTTGGGGCAAATCCCATTCAAATGTCACTTAGCAATCACTTGCTATCACCTCCTATTTCTCTGAAAGAAGTTGACATGAGATTCAAAAATAATCAGACTTTAGTGTATGAAGAAATGTAATTAAATGGAAGAAATTTGGAATAGGCAAAAGTGCTGAAGCTGAAACTCCAATAATTTGGCTGGCAGATGGGAAGAGTCAACTCATTATAAAAGATATCCCTGATATTGGGAAAGATTGAAGGCAGGAGGAGAAGGGGACAACAGAGGATGAGATGGTTGGATGGCCTCACTGACTCCATGGATACGAGTTTGAGCAAGCTCCAGGAGTTGGTGATGGACGAGGAAGCCTGGTGTGCTGCAGTATATGGGGTCACAAAGAGTCTGGCGTGAATGAGCGACTGAACAACAACAACAACAAAATGTGCTTAGTAGTTTCTGTTTGTTGGACTGACATCTATCTATACTGGTCAATGCTTTTATCTTGAATGGAAAGGCCAGCCAAAAATAGGTATGTATTAGTATCAGAAAGACTAAAGACCTCTTCAAGAAAACTGGAACTACCAAGGAAATATTTCATGCAAGGATAGGAGTGATAAAGCCTGGAAATTGTAAGGACTTAACAGAAGCATCAGATATCAAGAGAAGGNCATGGATACGAGTTTGAGCAAGCTCCAGGAGTTGGTGATGGACGAGGAAGCCTGGTGTGCTGCAGTATATGGGGTCACAAAGAGTCTGGCGTGAATGAGCGACTGAACAACAACAACAACAAAATGTGCTTAGTAGTTTCTGTTTGTTGGACTGACATCTATCTATACTGGTCAATGCTTTTATCTTGAATGGAAAGGCCAGCCAAAAATAGGTATGTATTAGTATCAGAAAGACTAAAGACCTCTTCAAGAAAACTGGAACTACCAAGGAAATATTTCATGCAAGGATAGGAGTGATAAAGCCTGGAAATTGTAAGGACTTAACAGAAGCATCAGATATCAAGAGAAGGTGGCAAGGATACACAGAAAAACTATACAAAAAAGGATTTAATGATCTGGATAACCACACTGGTGTGCTCACTCACGTAAAACCAGACATCCTTGAGTGTGAGGTAAAGTGGGTGTTAGGAAACATTACTACTACAAACAAAGCTAGTGGAGGTGGTGGAATTCCAACTGAGCTTTTTAAAATCCTAAAAGATGATGCTGTTGAAGTGCTTCACTCAATATGTCAGCAAATTTGGAGAAATCAGCAAAGGCCACAGGACTGAAAAAGGTCAATTATCATTCCAAGCCCAAAGAAGGGCAATGTCAGTTGTGCTCATTTCACATGATAGCAAGCTCATGCTCAAAACCCTTCAAGCTAGGCTTCAGCAGTACATGAGCCAAGAAGGTCCAGATGTACAAGTTGGATTTAGAAAAGGCAAGGAAACCAGAGATAAAACTGCTAATATTTGTTGGACCATGGAGAAAGCAAGGTAGTTCCAGAAAAACATCCTTTTTTTCTGTTTAATAAACTACACTAAAGCCTTTGAGTGTGTGAATCACAAAAAATGGAAAATTCTTAAAGAGATGGGAATACCAGACCACCTTATCTGTCTCCTAAGATACTTGTATGCAGGACAAGCAGCAACTGTTAGAACTGGACATGGAATAACTGACTGCTTACTAATTAGAAAAGGAGTGTGACAAAGTTGTACATTGTCACCTTGCTTATTTAATTTCTATGCAGAGTACATCATAGGAAATGCTGGGCTGGATAAATCACAAGCTGGAATGAAGACTGCTGGGAGATATATCAACAACCTTATGATTATATAGTGAAAGTGACAAATAGATTCAAGGTATTAGATCTGATAGAGAGAATGCCTGAAGAAGTATGGATGGAGATTTCTAACACTGTACAGGAGTCCGTGATCAAAACCATCCCCAAGGGAAAAAAATGCAAAATGGCAAAATGGTTGTCTGAGGAGACTTTATAAATACAGCTGAGGAAAGAAGAGAAGCAAAAGGCAAAGGAGAAAAGGAAAGATGCAAAGAAAGAGGAAAACAATAAAATGGGAAAGACTAGAGACATTTTCAAGAAAATTAGAGATACCAAAGGAACATTTCATGCAAAGATAGGCACAATAAAGAACAGAAATAGCCTGGACCTAACAAAAGCAAAAGATTTTAAGAAGACGTGGCAAGAATACACAGAAGAACTGTACAAAAAAGGTCTTAATTACCCAGATAAGCACAACAGTGTGATCATTCACCTAGAACCAGACATCCTGGAATGTGAAGTCAAGTGGGCCTTAGGCAGCGTTACTATGAACAAACCTAGTGAAGGTGATGGAATTCAGCTGAGCTATTTTAAATCATAAAAGATGATGCTGTTAAAGTGCTGCATTCAATATGACAGCAAATTTGGAAAACTTAGCAGTGCCACAGGACTGGAAAAGGTCAGCTTTCATTCCAGTTTTCATTCCAGCCATGGATTTGACAAGTTGGAGCCCTTGTTCTGAAATGTGGCTGGTGACCCTTCATTTTTAGCCGCCAGAGACTGGTCTTTCAGCCTTTCTCAGATGGCATACCCTTGTGCACTCCATACTGAGAAGTGTCCAGGGATCAAATTATACCAGATCTTTAAACCATACATAAAGGTTCAGTGAAGTTCAGTCACTCAGTCATGTCCGACTCTTTGCAACCCCATGAATCGCAGCATGCCAGGCCTCCCTGTCCATCACCAACTCCCGGAGTTCACCCAGACTCGTGTCCAATGAGTCCATGATGCCATCCAGCCATCTCATCCTCTGTCATCCCCTTCTCTTCCTGCCCNTTGCAGTCTTTGTCGAATTATATAGCTAATACAAATATAAGAACTGGGGCTTCCCAGGTGGTAAAGAAACTGCCTGCCAATTTAGGAAACACAGGAGATGTGTGTTCAGTGCCTGTATTGGGAAAATTCCCTGGAGAAGGAAATGGCAATCCACTCCAGTATTCTTGCCTGGGAAATCCATGGGCAGAGGAGCCTGGGGGGCTACAGTCCATGGGATTGCAGAGTCAGACACGACTGAGTAACTGGGCACATATGCACTGTAATGTCTTATGGATTATATTTTACTAAAACAAAATTGCCAGTATAGGCTTTAATAGTGAAAAGATTTTGCCCGAGATTCTGTTCTGTATTTAATTTATTTTGTAATTTGAATTCAATAATACTTAATGCAGAGATCTCTTTTTCTATCAGAATGCTGTACTTATTTATACTGAGTAATATTTTATTATCAATATATATTTTTATTACAATATAGTTAATTTCTGCTTTACAGTAAACTGATTATATATAAATAATATATATATACATGAAGTGATTCAGTTATACATATATATACATTATTTTAAAATATTCTTTTCCAGTTTATCATTGAATATTGAATATAGTTCCCACTGCTATACAGTAGCATTTTTATCCATTACATATATATAAAATAGTTTGTATCTGCTATCTCCAAACTTCCAATTTACAATCTTTCCCACCTCCATCCCCCTGGACAACCACAAGTCTATTCTCTATGTCTGTAAGTCTGTCTCTGTTTCATTGATATATTCATTTGTGTCATATTTTAGTTTTGACATATAAGTAATGTCATATGTTATTTGTCTTTCTTTTTCTGACTTACTTCACTTAGTGGGATAAATTCTAGGTTCACTCATTACATTATTTCATTCTTTTTATGGTCAGGGACATTTCATTGTGTTTATATGCCATATCTTTTGTATTCATTCATCTGTTGATAGAAATTTAGGTTATTTCTATGTCTTGGTTTTTGTGAATAGTGCAAGACCAGTATTATCGACTAAAAATGATCATTCTCTCTCCTTAGCCAAAATTCTTTCAAGGAACAATTCCAACATCCTAGTATGAATGAATAATAAGTTCAAATCTATGTCTTACATGATCTCCTCTCTAGATCTTGATTGATTTTTGGTTTCTTTTTACTGGTTTGTAGGGAAAAAAAAATGTGTTCATAATCAAAGGCAAGAGCAAGCACATATCTTGGTGGGACTGGTCCCTATTTCTAGTGAATTCAGCTTGCTCATCTCTTCTTTTCTTTGCCATTAAATGCATGATCACTGTGGTGCCTGCCTAAAACTTTCAGAATGCTATGTCTTAAAAGGAATTCTAAGTCTGATTTTTTGAGATAAGATGACACTCACGTTTGTTTTTATTGATCTCTGCTACTGCAAAATGTCATTTCTTGAGTCAGATTTATAATTTTTGCAAAACTGAAAGTCTCATTCAAAATGGTCCCTAATCACACAACCATTTTTCTGTCAGCCAACAGCTAATGCTAACATAAAGACTTGTGATCTTACTGGGGATCACATAGTGAAAATATCCAGGTTCATCTGCCAATAGCAAATTCTGTGCTACTGTGCTTATCCAAGTATGTGTACTAAGCATTTTGTACACATGAAACAATCTTGGAGTTTTTTATGTATATATATTAAATTAACCTTAATATTGCATTCCAATATACAGTCAGTGCAAACAAATACTGTTTGATTCCGCTTATATGATTCACCTGCTGCTGCTACTGCTAAGTCACTTCAGTCGTGTCCGACTCTGTCATATTCATAGAGTCAGAAAATACATTGGTAGATGCCAGGATCTTAGCAGAAGAGTGAGGAGGGGCAATGGGCATTAGTGTTTAATGAGGACAGAATTTCAGTTTAGGAAAGTGAAAGATTCAAGAGATGGATGATTTTGAGATTTGCACAACAATGTGAATGTACTAAGTGCCACACAGAAATGTACAGTTAAATGTGGTTAAAATAGTATGCCTTATAAAATTGACTTTTGCCCCAATTTACAAAAAAAAGGGGGGGGGGTAGAAAACCAAAATAACTCTGGATATTATATTTTTTATATTACTCTTTTTTATAAAGGTAAAACTACTAAAACTATTGTGAGTTCAGTTACAATTGTTATAGCAATTGCAATTTGAAAGCAATTGCTTCTCATCATCAACCCTACATTAATTCAGATAATAAACCCAATAAACAATTGCAGGGTTCTAGTCTGTGTTAGGTAGAGTGAAAAGAGCTTTGGTGTGCTGCAGAATTAAATCATAGGCTCTGTTCACAAGAAGCACTCAAAATCTAAGGTAAACAATCATATATTTACAGAAAATTCTATGGTCAAGCAGCATTGTGGGATTCAAAGTTTGCTGGCTAGAGTATCTATTCATCTCTGTTTACTCAATTACCACTATAGCCTAAAGAGAGAGTTGCTAGAATTCATGGCCACTCACTCTTGTTTCTGTGATGAATATCTTCTCTGAGTTTCTCCCTATGTTTCATCAACTATTGTCAGACTACTTGTACACATCCTTGTTTAAAACTGAAAATGAGACCTGACACCTAAATGCTTCTGGTAGGTTTGCAGAAAATAGTTAAGTATAAAACAGCCCATTTAGGTTTTGTTCAGCATGTTTTTGTCTCCATTTGGCATTGATGATGTCTGACTCTTTCATTCTTTTGCCAAGAGTCACTGAGTTCTGGTGGACTTGCTAAGGTAGATTTTAACATGCTAAACTGCTTCTACCTCTTTATTAGAGATTTGCCACCTGGTTGTAATCATGTTTTATGGATTGCTTATCAATGTCTGAAAAGGGATGTGGGATAAAGGATAGTGCAGGGCCCAATAGGTAAGCTCTGTAGTATAATACTCTAGTACTGAGTGTAAAACCTAACACTTGAGTATAGTTAAAAAAAGCACTAAATCATAGCAAAGAAACAACCACAAAATATATGAAGACTAAATGGATGAAAAGCACTGGATCACAACAGAAAATATATGCCAGAATTAGACAAACTGGAAGGATAGGATGGAGAAAGGAAGAAGTTCATATTAAAGAGAAAAGTATGGAACACATGGCTAATTTGAGTAAAATCAACATTCTGGACTGTGTTGCAAGAGGGTAAGACAACAGAACAAGTTGCAGAGACAATGATGCAGCTCTTTTATGGTCCTGAAGTGATTCAAGGCTCATTGTATTTACTTCAACACTAAATGGAATTAACATAAATCATCTCTTCATTTGGGGGATGAGGAAATTTAAATCAACTCATGTGTGACTTGGAGAAGGCAATGACACCCCACTCCAGTACTCTTGCCTGGAAAATCCCATGTACAGAGGAGCTTGGTAGGCTGCAGTCTGTGGGATCACTAAGAGTTGGACACAACTGAGCGACTTCACTTACACTTTTCACTTTCATGCATTGGAGAAGGAAATGGCAATCCACTTCAGTGCTCTTGCCTGGGGAGTCCCAGGGATTAGGGGAACATGGTGGGCTGCCATCTATGGGGTCGCACAGAGTCACTACTAAAGTGACTTAGCAGCGGCAGCATGCATGCATGAGTAATTATATACATGGATTACTCACCTCAAAACCATACATGCTTCTAATGCTAAGACCAGTGTTCTCATCACTGACACTGAGAGAGAAGACCTATGATTTGCTTGAGGTCTGGTGGATATATTTAGAGAACCACACAGGGGAGAGATATGCATCAGGGAACTTTAAATGGCCCCTCCAGCTCTAAGATTAAGAAATAAAATAGAGGAAAAAATGAACAGGAAAAAAAAAATTGGCCTAGAATGGGGAATTTCTGAAAGGTGAGGCCAGATATTGAGGTCATCATGCTTAGCAGGAAGCAAACCTAACTGGGGTTTTCTAACCTGAATCCAGAACATCTTGGGGAATAAAGTGATAGATACCTTTTGTCTGCACTGACAAAGTTAATGCCATCAGGTGACAGCAGAAATCTGCCTATCTGAACACAGGATGGTGTAAAGGATGGGGGAAAACAAGAGTCATGGACCCGAGTCACCTGAGCCAGGATATACTCTGGAGTCTAGGCACACATTTTCTCAGGTATTCAGCCCCTTCCAGGAAAGGATCACTCACCCAGAATTAGGGTGGGGCAAGATGCAATTTATCTAATCCACACCTTTGAAAAGTATGATCTTGGGTAACTATTCCTCTACTCTTGTTAATCCAGGTGAGCTGCCAGATCAGAAATTAGTGGGATGGTTCTTTTCATGAGCATTTTTCTGTATACCTGGCAGAATGTCCCTTGGGTTCCCATTAGTGTTAATTTCCCAGATGTGGTCTGACATGCTCCATAAAACCACATCCTCCTTGCTCTCTGCCCAGGGCTTTTTAGTATACTGTGATTTAGTACTCACCTAGGTACTCAGTATTAGTACTTAGGGTGAGAAATAGTACTCACTAACCCTAAGGTGAGTACTAACCCAGGGTGAGTACTAAGGTATTAACCCTAACCCTAATTTTAACCCCATTTTGCTTCCTGTGTCAGATGACCTGTGTTGGCTAAAAATAAAGCAGAAAGCTGCAATTAAGAAGAGTTTACTTGAGGTCTTGCAATTCAGGAAACACAGATTTAGGTAAAACCAAAAGAGTGTTCTGAGAAAAAAGAAGAGTCAGGGGCTTCTAAAGACAAAAAAGTCACAATGTCATTAGAAGCTGACTGATAAGAGTTGTGGATGACTGATGTAAACCAGGAAATATTTGTCCTTAAGGAATCATGAGTTATTTGGGGTCGAGGCCTGATAAGTAGATAGGCTGTGAGGAGTATTTTATAGTAAGGATCCAATACATATTTTGATTTCTGTCAGATATTGTGACTGACTTCATTATGACAATGAGTGGTGGAAAGGTCAGATTCCATCCAGGCTGAGATATGCATAAGTCACGTTTTTCCAGAATGACCCTAGTGCTGCATTTTAGAGACTCTCTTAGAGATACCAACTCCATTTTGACTCTGTTTTCACACATGGGAACACTTAAGTGACAGCATCAACTGATCAGGGGGAACTTACAGACTCAATTTTCTCCAATTTCTGCTCAGTCAAGCAGTGTAGCCAAATAAATCTCAGTGATTTATGAGACTAGTGTTTTAGCAGCTCAACTTCCCCTCCCTCTACTGGCCATTGTAGATGCTCAAGTTTCATGTTTTTCAGTCTTCCCTAAATGCGAAAATTCTCAGGTAAACAACTATCGTCTTTATAGCTCCAGGACTCACGTTAAGACTAGCTACCTTCAGCCTCCACTCTGAAGCACACAGAGGAGGAAAAGTTGAAGGGGAGAGAACTAGCTTTTACTGACCTCTACTGCAGGCCATGCTCTGTGCTTAATGCTAATCTATCTACCTATCTATTTATCTATCTGCCTATGTATCTAGTCTAAGTACAGGTCTATTATATTGAACGACTGAGACGCTGATGAGGGATGAAGCAGGAAAAATAGTATTTTTTTCTCTGCTACATATTTAAAGGTATTGAATATATTCTTTTTCTCATTCCTTGAATGATATTTTTTGATAGTTCTTGTAAAAATTTAATCACATTAAAGAAACAGGGTCAGATGGTTTCATAGCTAAGTAAAATATTCAGTCCAATATAATAATCAGAATTGTGAACTTCATCTAAATTTGAACCCTATTCTTTTCTCAGTCCAGGTCTTTTGGAAACTGGGACTCTGCAATAAAGAAGAGTACCAGTCCCTTTGTTTCTCAACTCCTCCAGGATGTAGAAAGAAGAATTTGTGGGTAGGAGGGAGAAGGAAGCCTGAGGCATGGAGTGAGTTGGCCATGAATTTCCACTGGTGCTCTCTGGCTCTGGTGGGCATCTACAGCTGTCTACTGCTCTTGTGTGGTGCTTCAGAGGTTCTTCAGACATTTCTCAAATCTTTTGCCTGCAGTTTCCTTAAACCAAGCATTACCTCACTTATTTGCCCACATATCACTTTCTACTCAGCCCTTATTTCTAGTGGTCCATCCCACTCATGAGATCACATCATCTTCTTGAATGATAACATACCCCAACCACATTGCCAGATCTTTTTCTTCTAGTCTTCAATAGGTTAATACTGATTGGATGGAAGGCAAACTTTATAACTGTCATTAATATCACAGACACTCATGTGATAAACTTTCCCTAGAGCTTTGAAAGTTTCTTTCTTCCTTTCTTTCCTTAATAACAGCTTAATTTACATAATATACTTCACATACTACAAATGTATGCAATTTAAATTATACTATATACTATATATGTATGATTATTTATATATATTTATACATATATATATATTTAGTACATTCACAGAGTTATGGAGCCATCACTGTAACCAATTTTAGAACATTTTTATCACCCCAAAACTTAAACCAGTAGTCATTAGTATTTATTCCCCATTTCTTCATCTCCCCACCTCTGGCAGAGTCTAATTTACTTTCTTTTAATAGATTTGTCTATTTAGGGCATTACATACAAATAGAATCATATAACATGTGGCCTTTTGTATCTGGCATTTTTCACTTAACATATTTATTTCCAAGTTTATCCAAATTATTGCATGTGTATTTCTTTTAATTGCTGAGTAATATTTCACTGGATAGATACATTAATCATCTATTCAATTTACAGAAATATGTTTTTTATCCAATCTTCATCTATTATAAATAATGATATGAAAATTTACGTGCTAGTTTTAATATAGGTATATGGTTACTTTTGTATTGTGTACATACTTAGGAGTGAAATTCCTTAATCATATGACAAACCTATGTTTATACTTTTGAGACATGTTCAGATTGTTTTCAGAGGTGGTTGCACTGTTATCCATTTCCACAGTATATGAAGATTCCAATTTATCTTTATCTTTGTCAACACTTGTTATATTTTTTTTGACAATAGCCATCCTAGGAGGTGTGAAGTGATATCTCAGGGGTTTTTATTTGTAATTTTCTAGTGTCTAGATAGTGCACGCACTTATTGGACATTTGTATATCCTCATTGAGGAAATGTCTTTGTAAGTCTTTTGTCCATTTTTCACTGTTTGTCATTTTGTTATTGACTTGTGAAAATTATGTATATATTCTGGATGGAAGTCTCTTGTCAAATATTGATTTACATTTTCTTCCAACTTGTAGGTTGTCTTTCATTTTCCTAATGATATCTTTGGAAAAACAAATGTTTTAAATTTTGATTAAGTACAATTTATCTACTTTTTTCTTTTTTGCTGTTGTGCTCTTGGTGCCATAGCTTAGAAATTATTGCCTAATATAAGGTTTGAAGATTTACAGCTATGACTTTTTCTAAGAGTCTCATAGTTTCAGCTGTTAAATTTAGGATCTTATTTTTACCTCTTAAATTCATTTTGAGTTTATTTTTGTGTATGGTGTGACAAGGAAGTGCAACAACATTTCTTTTAAATGAAAATATCCAGCTATCTTAGCACTGTTTGTTGAAAATAACTATTCATTTTTTTCACTGAATTGCCTTGAGATATTTGCCAAAAATTAAGTGACTATATATGTGAAGAATTTTTAAAAATAGACTTTCAGTTTTCATACAATACCATAATAACCCTTGTGTGTTCCCCTTACCTTTATATTGCTCCTCCTCCTTATCTCTCCCCACTGGTAGTCACTAGTCTTTTTCTCTATATCTGTGAGTCTGACTCTTTTCTATTCTATTTAATAGTTTGTTGTATTATTTAGATTTCACATTATAAGTGATATAATTGAATAACTGTATTTTGCTCTGACTTATTTCACATAGTATAATGCCCTCCAAGTGCAAATGTGTTGCTGCAAGTGACAACATTTAATTCTTCTGTGTGGCTGAGTAGTATTCCATGGTGTATGTGCATATACACATATATATGACATACCTTTATTCATTCATCTGTTGATGGACAGAGTTTGCTTCCATATCTTGGCAACTGTAAATAATGCTGCTATGAATATTGAGGTGCACATATTTTTTCAAATTACTGTTTTTGTTTTTTAGATATATGCTCAGGGGCGGAGTTGCTAGGTTATTTGGTAGTTCTATTAAATTTTGTGCAAAAGCTCCATATTGTTTTCCAAAGTGGCATCACAATTTATTTTCCCATCAACTGTGTGAGGGTTCTCTTTTATTCACATCCTCACTAGCATTTGTTATTTGTGTTCTTTTTGATGATAACCATTTTGAGAGGTGTGAGGTGGTATTTCATTGTGGTTTTGATTTTTATTTCCCTGATGATTAGCAATGTTGAGTATCTTTACCTGTACCTGTTGGCCATCTGAATTTCTCTTTTGGAAAAATGTCCATTCAGTACTTCTGCCCATTTTCTAATCTGTTTTTTTTTTTTTTTGATATTGAATTGTAGGAGTATGTTGCATATTAGCCACTTATTGGTCACATTCTTTGGTCACATTCTTTTCAAATATCTTCTCCTATTCAGTAGGTTGTCTTTTCATTTTGTCAACAGTTTCCTTTACTGTGCAAATGTTTTTAACTATGTTCCATCTATTTACTTTTGCTTTTGTTTCATTTGCCTTAAGAGATCCAATAAATGTTGCTGCTATTTATGTAAAAGTGTTCTGCTTATGTTCTCTTCTAGGATTTTTATAGTGTTTAATCCATGTTAGCTTATTTTTTATATATGATATTAGACAATGTTCTAATTTCATTCTTTTACATGTAGTTTTCCAGTTTTCCCTGCACCACTTTTTCTCAGTTGTATATTCCTACCTCCAACTACTGTAGTTTTGCAATAAGCTTTGAAATCCATAAGCGTGAGTTCTCCAATTTTATGCTTATATTTTGGCTCTTTTAAGTCCTTTGAATTTCCATGTAAATTTTAGGATGAGCTCGTCAGTTTCTTCAAAGAACCAAGCTTTAGTTTTTATAAGTATTGCATTGAATCTGTAGAACAAGCTGGATGTTTCTTGTATATGTGAAGTCTTTCCATTAGTTTAAGTGTTCTTTAACATCTTTCAATGAAGTTTTGTGCTGTTCATTGTACAAATCTTGTATTTATTTTGTTAAATTTGTTCATAATTTCATATTACTTAAATTGAATTTTTATTAATTTCATTTTGGTTTCTTATTGTTTTTTACACTAGTTTCACAGTGAATTTTTGCAACTAATCATATCTTATAATTATTATAAATTCATTCATTTCTTATACAAAAATGTTACGAGTTGAATTGTGCCCCCCTCCATATTTATATATTGCAGTCCTAAATTCTGGAATATGACTAAGAATATTCCAGGATATTCCAGAATCCTATGCCTCAGTATCTGACTTTATTTGGAGAAAAGTTCTTTACAGACGTAATCTAGTTAAATCAGCTTATTAGTGTGGCACCTAATCTGATCAGATATAATCAGTGCTCTTACATAAAGAGGAAAATTTAGGTACAGAGACACACATAAAAGGAAGATTTGTAAAGGGATACAGGAAAAGACAGCCAGGAGAGAGGCCTGGGATGGATTTTTCCCTCATAGCCCTCAGCAAGAGTCAACCATGCTGACATCTTCAGTTTGAACATTCAGTTTCTGAAACTGAGAGATGATACATTTCTGTTTTTAATGCCATCACATCTGTAATACTTCGTTATGGCAGCCATAGAAAACTAGCATAACGTATCATATCACCCATAAATAGTTTTAATTCTTTATAATATGGACACTTTTAGTTTATTTTCCAAATCCCATGGCAAAACCCCTAAGTGCAATGTTGAAGTAGAGATAATGGAAATCTTGTCTTTTTTCCTCATGTTGTGATTAAAACAGTCAGTCTTTCACCTTTATGTATGAGGTTAGCTATGTGTTTTCCCCAGGCCCTTTACTAGCAGAAGATATTAAGAAGAGGTGGCAAAAATACACAAAAGAACTATACAAAAAAATCTTTATGACCCAGATACCCATGTTGGTGTGACCATTCACCTCAGGCATCCTGGAATGCAAAGTCAAGTGGGCTTTAGGAAGCATCACTACAAACACAGCGAGTGGGGGTGATGCAATTCCAGTTAAACTATTTCAAATCCTAAAATATAATGCTGTGAAAGTGCTGCACTCAATATGCTAACAAATCTGGAAAACTCAGCAGTGGTCACAGGACTGGAAAAGGTCAGTTTTCATTCCAATCCCAAAGAAAGGCAAAGCCAAAGAGTGCTCAAACTACCACACAGTTGCACTCATCTCACATGTTAGCAAAGCAATACTCAAAATTCTCTAAGCCAGGCTTCAACAGTACATGAACTGTGAACTTCCAGATGTTCAAGCTGGATCTAGAAAAAGAACAAAAACTACTTGTTTCTCTGATTCTCAGAAGAACCAGAGATCAAATTGCCAACATCTGCTGGATCAGCAAAAAAGGAAGAGAATTCCAGAAAAAAATCTCCTGCTTTTTTGACTACACCAAAGCCTTTGTCTGTGAGGATCACAACAAACTGTGGAAAATTCTGAAAGAGATGGGAATACCAGACCACCTGACCTGCCTCTTGAGAAATCTGTATGCAGATCAATAAGCAACAGTTAGAACTGGACATGGAACAATAGACAGGTTCCAAATTGGGAAAGGAGTATGTCAAGGCTATATATTGTCACCCTGCTTATTGAATTTATATGCAGAGTACATCATGCAAAATGTTGGGCTGGATGAAGCACAAGTTGGAATCAAGATTGCCGGGAGAAATACTAATAACCTCAGCTATGCACATGACATTACTCTAATGGCAAAAAGCAAAGAAGAGCTAAAGATCCTCTTGATGAAAGTGAAAGAGGAGAGTGAAAAAACTGGCTTAAAACTCAACATTCAGAAAACTAAGATCATGGCATCTGATTTCATCATTTCATGGCAAATAGATGGGGAAACAATGGAAACAGTGACAGACTTTATTTTGGAGGGCTCCAAAATTACTGCAGATGGTGAATGCAGCCATGAAATTAAAAGATGCTTGTTCCTTGGAAGAAAAGCTACGGCAAACCTAGAAAGCATATTAAAAAGCACAGGCATTATTTTACCAACAAAGGTTCATTTAGTCAAAGCTATGGTTTTTCCAGTTGTCATGTATGGATGTGAGTGTTGGACTACAAAGAAAGCTGAGCACTGAAGAACTGATGCTTTTTAACTATGATGTTGAAGAAGACTCTTGAGAGTCCCTTGGACTGCAAGGAGATCCAACCAGTCAATCCTAAAGGAAATCAGTCCTGAATATATTCATTGGAAGGACTGATGTTGAAGCCGAAACTCCAGTATTTTGGCCACCTGATGGGAAGAACTGACTCATTTGAAAAGACCCTGATGATGAGAAAGATTGAGGATGGAAGGAGAAGGGGATGACAGAGGATGAGATGTTTGGATGGCATCACCAACTCTATGGACATGAATTTGAGCAAGCTCTGGGTGTTGGTGATGCACAGGGAAGCCTGGAGTGTTGCAGTCCATGGAGTCGCAAAGTGTAGGATGTCCCTGTGTTACTGAACTGAATTTATTAGAATGAGTAGGTTTTTTTTTTTTTTTTTCATTTCCTAATATAGAATGCTTGTTTAATCATGAAAGAGTGCTGGGTTTTGTCAAATGTTTTCTATACCTCTGGAGGTGATCGAGTAGTTTCTGTCTCTTATTCTATAAATAAGATGTATTGCTTTGTTTGAATTTTACTTGTTGAAATGTATTTCTGGAATGAATCTCACTTGCCCATACTATATAATCCTTTCATATGTTGCAGTATTTGGGGTATTATTTTTAAGAATTTTTGCATGTGCAATGATAAATTATGTTAGTGTGTAGTTTTATTTTCCTGTGCTTTCTTTGTCTGGTTTTGATATGATAGTAATTCTGACTTTGTAAAATTAATTAAAAAGCATTCAGCTTTTCAATAGAAAGTGTTGAACTGGTATTAATTTTCTCTAAATGTTTGACTCCCCTTCATGGATCACATGTCAGGATAAAAGGGCTTGTGTAACTCAATGAAGCTATGACCCATGGGTTCAGGACCACCCAAAACAAATGAATCATGGTGGAGAATTCTGACAAAACATGGTCAATTAGAGGAGAAAATGGCATCCCACTCGGTATTCTTTCTGTGAAAATCCAATGAATAGTAGGAAAAGGTAAAAAGATATGACACTGGAAGATGAACTCCCTATGTTAGAAGGTGCCCAATATGCTACTGGGGAAGAGCAGAGAGAAATTACTAATAGATCTAGAAAGAATGAAGTGGCTGGGCCAAAGAGGAAAAGACACTCATTTGTGGATGTGTCTGGTTGTGAAAGTAAATTCTGATGCTGTAAAAAACAATACTGCATAGGAACCTGAATATTTGGTCCATGAATCAAGGTAAATCAGACTGATCAAGCAAGAGATAGCAAGAGTGGATATGAACATCTAGGAACATTTTAGTGAAATAAAAATGGACCTGAATGGGTGGATTTAATTCAGTTGACCATTATATTTACTACTGTAGGAAGAATTTCTCAGAAGAAATGGAGTAGCTCTCATAGTCAGCAAGATCTGAAATGCAGTACTTGGATGTAAACTCATAAAGGACAGAATTATCTCAGTTCCTTTACAAGACAAACCATTCGATATCACAGTAATCCAAGTTTATGTCCCAACCACTGATAATGAAAAAGCTGAAGTTGAGTGCTTCTGTGAAAACGTACAAGACCTTCTCGAACTAACAGCAAAGAAGTTGTCCTTTTCATCATAGAGGATTGAATATAAGAGTAGAGAGTCAGAAGACGTGGAGTAACAGGCAAGTTTGGCCATGGAATACACAACAAATCTGGGCACAGCCTAACAGAGTTTTGTAAAGAGAACACACTGGCTATAGCAAAATCCCTCTTCCAATGACACAAGAAATGAGTCTACAAATGAACATCACCAGATGGTGAATACCAAAATCAGATTGATTATATTCTTTGCAGCTGAAGATGGAGAAGCTCTATATAGTCATCAAAAACAAGACTTGGAGCTAATTTGGCTCATGAGCGCCTTACTCAAAATTTCTGCAAAATACAAGGTTAAATTGAAGAAAGTAAGGAAAATCATTAAGTCATTCAGGTATGACCTAAATCAAATCCCTTATGATGATGAAGTGGAGGTGATAAATAGATTCAAGGGATTAGATCTGCTAGACAGAATGCTTAAAGAACAATGGATAGAAGTTCATAGCTTTGTACTGAAGGTAATGGGAAAAGAAATGCAAGAAGGCAAAGAGATGCCTTACAAATATCTGATAAAAGAAGAGAAATGAAAAGCAAGAGAAAAAAGAAAAGATATATCCAACTGATTGCAGAGTTCCAGAGAATAGCAAGTAGACATAAGAAAGCCAACTTATTTGATCAACACAAAGAAATAGAGGAAAATAATAAAATAGGAAAGACTAGAGATCTCTTCTGTATAATGACATTGTACACGAGACAGGGATCAAGAAAATCCCCATGGAAAAGAAATGCAAAAAAGCAAAATGGCTGTCTGGGGAGGCCTTACAAATAGCTATGAAAAGAAGAGAAGTGAAAAGCAAAGGAGAAAAGGAAAGATATAAACATCTGAATGCAGAGTTCCAAAGAATAGCAAGAAGAGATAAGAAAGCCTTCCTCAGTGATCAATGCAAAGAAATAGAGGAAAACAATAGAATGTGAAAGACTAGAGATCTCTTCAATAAAATTAGAGATACCAAGGGAACATTTGATGCAAAGATGGGCTCGATAAAGGAAAGAAAAGGTATGGACCTAAGTGAAGCAGAAGATATTAAGAAGAGGTGGCAAGAATACACAGAAGAACTGTATAAAAAAGATTTTCACTACCCAGGTAATTACGATGGTGTGATCACTCACCTAGAGCCAGACATCCTGGAATGTGAAGTCAAATGCGCATTAGAAAGCATCACTACGAACAAAGCTAGTGGAGGTGATAGAATTCCAGTGGCTCTCTTTCAAATCCTGCACTCAATATGTCAGCAAATTGGAAAACTCAGAGTTGGCCACAAGACTTGAAAAGATGAGGTTTCATCCCATTCCCACAATGCCAAAAAGTGTTCAATTTTTTTTTTTTGAACCATAAAATTGCCTTTATTTCACATGCTAGCAAAGTTATGCTCAAAATGCTTCAAGGTAGGCTTCATCAGGAAGTAAACTGAGAAATTCCAGATGTAAAAGCTGGGATTAGAAAAGGCAGAGGAACCAGAGATTAAATTGCTAATATTTGTTGCATCATGGAGAAAGTGAGGAGATTCCAGAAAAACATCTACTTATGCTTCATTGATGGCACTTTGAAGCCTTTGACTTCGAGAGATGAGAATCCCAGACAAACCTATCTATATCCTGAGATACCTGTGTGCATGCCAAAAAGCAGTTAGAATACAGGCATGGAACAATGGACTGGTTCAAAATTGGGAAAGGAGTAAAAAAAAAAAAAAAAGCTATATTGTCACCCTGCTTATATGCAGAGTACATCATGTGAAATGCCAGGCTTGAATCACAAGCTGGAATCAAGATTGCTGGGAGAAATATCAATAACCTCAGATATGCAGATGATAATACTTTAATGCAGAAAGTGAAGAGGAACTAAAGAGCCTCTTGATGTGGGTGCAATAGCAGAGTGAAAAAGCTGGCTTAATACTCAATATTAAAAAAAAATACATGGCATATGGTCCCATCACTTCATGGCAAATAGAAAGGGAAAACGTGGAAACAGTGATAGATTTTATTTTCTTGGGCTCCAAAATCACTGCTGATGGTGACTTTAGTCACAAAGTTAAAAGGAACTTCCTTCTTGAAAGAAAATGGCAATCCTATATAGCATATTAAAAATCAGAGACATCACTTTCCCAACAATGGTACATATAGTCAAAATTATGGCTTGTTTCAGTAGTCATGTACGGATGTGAGAGTTAGAACATAAAGAATACTGAGCACTGAAGAATTGTTACCTTTGAATTGTGGTGCTGGAGAAGATCCTTGAGAGTTCCTTGATTAAAAGGGGAATTAATTAAAAGGGGATTAAACCAATCAATCCTAAAGAAATAAACCCTCAATATTCATTGGAAAGACTGATGCTGAAGCTCTAACGGTTTGGTCCCCTGATTGGAAGAGCCAACTCATTGGAAAAATACCCTAATGCCGGGAAAAATTGAGGGTAAAATGAGAAGAGGGTGACAGAGGATAAGACAGCATCACCTAATGAGCCTGGAAATGAGCTGGAGCAAATCTAGGAGACATTGGAGGACAGAGAAGACTGACATGCTGCAGTGCTTGGGACTGCAAAGAGTAAACAAAACTTAGCAACCGAACAAAAACTATACTATATTTATACTATACTATATTTATGATTGTGCCTTGTTAATATACTCTTAAATCAGCAAGTATGATAACTTCAGAATCATTTTTCTTCCACAGATATGCTTTTGCTATATAATGGTCCACAAAAAATTTTGGATCCTTTTCCATTTCTGTAAAAATGTCATGTGAATTTTGATAAGAATTACATTTAATCTGTTGATTTATTAATATTTGGATATTATGATATATTGACATTTTAACAGTATTAACTGTTTTGATCTATGAAAACAGAATATTTCTTAAGAATTGAAGACAATTTCTTCATGTTTTTTCATTAGTGTTTTATAGTTTTAATTTACCTCTTGGTTTAAGTTTATTTTTAATCTTTTTTTTGATGCAGTTGTAGATAGGATTGCTTTCTAAATTTCTCATCTGAAGATCAGTGTTAGTATATAGAAATATAGTTTATATTTGTATGTTGACTTTGTACTATATTATTTACTGTATTTATTTGTTCTAAAGTATGAAAAGGCAAAATGATAGGGTACTGAAAGGGTAACTCCCCGGGCCGGTAGGTGCCCAACATGCTACTGGAGATCAGTGGAGAAATAACTCCAAAAAGAATGAAGGGATGGAGCCAAAGCAAAAATAATACCCAGTTGTGGATGTGACTGGTGATAGAAGCAAGGTCCAAAGTTGTAAAGAGCAATATTGCATGGAACCTGAAATGTCAGGTCCATGAATCAAGGCAAATTGGAAGAAGTCAAACAGGAGATGGCAAGAGTGAATGTCAACATTCTAGGAATGAGCAAACCAAAATGGACTGGAATGGGTGACTTTAACTCAGATGACCATTATATCTACTACTGTTGGCAAACATCCCTTAGAAGAAAAGGAGTAGCAGTCATAGTCAAAAAAAAAGTCCAAAATGCAGTACTTGGATGAAATCTCAAAAATGATGGAATCTCTGTTTGTTTCCAAGGCAAACCATTCAATATCACAGTAATCCATGCCTATGCCCCAACCAGTAATGCTGAAGAAGCTGAAGTTGAACGATTCTATGAAGACCTACAAAACCTTTTAGAACTAACATTCAAAAAAGATGTCCTTTTCATTATAGAGGACTGAAATGCAAAAGTAGGNGCTCAACATTCAGAAAACTAAGATCATGGCATCTGGTCCCATCACTTCATGGGAAATAGAAGGGAAACAATGGAACCAGTGTCAGAATTTATTTTTTTGGGCTCCTTAATCACTGCAGATGGTGATTGAAGTCATGAAATTAAAAGATACTTACTCTTTGGAATAAAAGGTATGACCAACCTAGATAGTAGATTGAAAAGCAGAGACATTACTTTACTAATAAAGGTCCGTCTAGTCAAGGTTATGGTTTTTCNCAGAATTTATTTTTTTGGGCTCCTTAATCACTGCAGATGGTGATTGAAGTCATGAAATTAAAAGATACTTACTCTTTGGAATAAAAGGTATGACCAACCTAGATAGTAGATTGAAAAGCAGAGACATTACTTTACTAATAAAGGTCCGTCTAGTCAAGGTTATGGTTTTTCCAGTGGTCATGTATGGGTGTGTGAGTTGGACTGTGAAGAAAGCTGATTGCTGAAGAATTGATGCTTTTGAACTGTGGTGTTGCAGAAGACTCTTAAGAGTCCCTTGGACTGCAAGGAGATCCAACCAGTCCATCCTAAAGGAGATCAGTCCTTGGTGTTCATTGGAAGGACTGATGCTGAAGCTGAAAGTCCAATACTTTGGTCACCTCATGTGAAGAGTTAACTCATTGGAAAAGACCCTGATGCTGGGAGGGATTGGGGACAGGACAAGAAGGGGAGAACAGAGGATGAGATGGCTGGATGGCATCACCGACTATATGGACATGAGTTTGAGTGAACTCGGAGTTGGTGTTGGACTGGGAGGCCTGGTGTGCTGTGATTCATGCGATCACAAAGATTCGGACATGACTGAAAAGAACTAAGCTGAATAATTTTTTGGATAGTTTCTTAGGGTTTTCTATATTTATTATTATGCTATCTGCAAATAGAGGCACCTTTACTTCTTTCTTTCTGGTTTGGATGCCTGTTGTTAGTTTTTCTTGTTTTGTTGCCCTGTACATGACTTCCAGTACTATGTTTAAAAAAGTGTAGAGAGTGTGCATCCTTGACTTGTTCTCAGTATTACAAGAAAAACTTCCATCTTTTCACTGATGTGTTTTATGTTAGCAGTGGACTTGTCATATCTGACTCTGTGCTACCGCATAGAAAGAGGCCCACCAGGCTTCCCTTTCCCTGGGATTTTCCAGGAAAGAACACTGGAGTGGGTTACTATTTGTTTCTCCAATGCATGAAAGTGAAAATTGAAAATGAAGTCGCTCATTCGTGTCCGACTCTTAGCGACCCCATGGACTGTAACATACAATGATCTTCTATCCATGGGATTTCCCAGGTAAAAGCACTGGAGTGAGGTGCCATTGCCTTCTCCAAACTTATATGCAGAGTACATCATGAGAAGCACTGGACTGGAAGAAACACAAGCTGGAATCAAGATTGCCTGGAGAAATATCGATAACCTCAGATATGCAGATGACACCACACTTATGGTAGAAAGTGAAGAGGAACTAAAAAGCCTCTTGATGAAAGTGAAAGAGGAGAGTGAAAAAGTTGGCTTAAAGCTCAACATTCAGAAAACTAAGATCATGGCATCTGGTCCCATCACTTCATGGGAAATAGATGGTGAAACAGTGGAAACAGTGTCAGATTTTATTTTTCTGGTCTCCAAAGTCACTGCAGATGGTGACTGCAGCCATGAAATTAAAATACACTTACTCCTTGGAAGGAAAGTTATGACCAACCTAGATAGCATATTCAAAAGCAGAGACATTACTTTGCCGACTAAGGTCCGTCTAGTCAAGGCTATGATTTTTCCTGTGGTCATGTATGGATGCGAGAGTTGGACTGTGAAGAAGGCTGAGTGCTGAAGAATTGATGCTTTTGAAGTGTGGTGTTGGAGAAGACTCTTGAGAGTCCCTTGGACTGCAAGGAGATCCAACCAGTCCATTCTGAAGGAGATCAGCCCTGGGATTTCTTTGGAAGGAATGATTCTAAAGCTGAAACTCCAGTACTTTGGCCACCTCATGCGAAGAGTTGACTCATTGGAAAAGACTCTGATTCTGGGAGGGATTGGGCAGTGGAGGAGAAGGTGATGACAGAGGATGAGATGGCTGGATGGCATCACTGACCTGATGGACGTGAGTCTGTGTGAACTCCGGGAGTTGGTGATGGACAGGGAAACCTGGCGTGCTGTGATTCAAGGGGTCGCAGAGTTGGACACGACTGAGTGACTGAACTGAACTGAATGTGGTGTAAATTGAATACATAAGATTAATACTTTTTAAAATTTTTACCAGATGTTTCATCTTGAATAATTAGATTAACCTCTCAGTATCATGAAATTTCTGTATTCCCAGAAATGTGCCAAAGTTTTTCAAAGCACTTATGGACATCCCATTCCCCAGGTTTTCCTTTTGAGATTTTTTCAATTAGCCTATTATATGCCTCAACTATTATACACTGCCTCAGCAAGCTGCAAAGTTATATTTCCTCTGATTATTTTTGATAAATGCCCATGGGTAAGGTTTTGCACACTGGGCAAACTCTGAGTCAGGTCAAATAAAGCCAGCCTGGAAAGAGGGATCTTCTAGTGACCTAGCAGACAGGAAAATTAATGACAGTTCTCTAGGAATTAGGCTTCAAAGGAATTTCAGCACCATTCTTTCTCCTATGGTGTCTGCCAAGCTGCTTATTTTCACTGTTATTTCGGGCGATAGATTTTCAAGGATACTTTGAAGCTGGAGAGGTATGAGTGGAGATAGGACAAGTGAAAATACCTCAAAACTGTTTTTACTGAATTTTTACTGAATTTAGCTATTTTCTGGAATAAATCACATTGCTACAACCATCTGATTAATTTCCAGAATTTTGAGCAAGTTGATTCTCACAGTTTTTGTTATCTTATTGATTTTATGAAAAAGATAACTTTCAGAGGTCTTTATTTTACTGTTTATAGTGATGTCTGCATTTTTGAAAACTAAACAGGATTGGAGGAGAAATAACGATACCCGACAGAGGAAGAAAATGGTAGTTTAATGAAAATCCTTTATACTTTTCACTAAAGAAACTGTGCTGCACTCCTATTGAGTAGCAGTCCATAGAAGCATTGTAGCCCACAGGAGAGCCACTAGCCAATTGTGTATATTTAAATTTAAAGTAATACAAATTAAATAAAATGTAATATTCTGGAGAAACAGTGGAAACAGTGTCAGACTTTGTTTTTTTGGGCTCCAAAATCACTGCAAATGATGATTGCAGCCATGAAAATAAAAGACTCTTATTCTTGGAAGAAAAGTTGTGAGCAACCTAGATAGCATATTCAAAAGCAGAGACATTACTTTGCCGACTAAGGTCCGTCTAGTCAAGGCTATGGTTTTTCCAGTAGTCATGTATGGATGTGAGAGTTGGACTGTGAAGAAGGCTGAGCGCCAAAGAATTGATGCTTTTGAACTGTGGTGTTGAAGAATACTCTTGAGAGTGCCTTGGACTGCAAGAAGATCCAACCAGTCCATTCTGCAGGAGATCAGCCCTGGGATTTCTTTGAAAGGAATGATGCTAAAGCTGAAACTCCAATACTTTGGCCATGTTATACGAAGAGTTGACTCATTGGAAAAGACTCTGATGCTGGGAGAGATTGGGGGCAGGAGGAGAAAGGGACGACCGAGGATGAGATGGCTGGATGGCATCACTGACTCAATGGATGTGAGTCTGAGTGAACTCCGGGAGTTAATGATGGACAGGGAGGCCTGGTGTGCAGCGATTCATGGGACAGCAAAGAGTCAGACACGACTCAGTGACTGAACTGAACTGAACTGAATATTCATGTTCTCATTCACAATAGCAAATATCAGTGTTTAGTAGTCACACAATGTTAGCTGCTACCATTTTAAACAGTGCAGAGATATTATTTCCATCATAGCAAAATGTATTTGAAGTATGATGTGCTGTGATTGGAACATCAAAATAAGGGATTAAAATTGGTTTAATACTTACCAACTATCTCACCTAAAACAAGTAAGCTAATTTTTCCGTACTAAGAATATTTAAACAGTAGAGAATATGATTGTTTAGTCAAGAAAATACATATGAAAGCATCTTAGCCTGGATTTCAGCACATGGTATGTACACAATAAATGGTGCCTCATTGCTCTCCATGTATGCACACCCTTACCAACCTTATTTTCTCTTGGAATGCTTGTAAAGGCATTTTTTTTAAAATTCCTGATAGCATGAAATGTTAATCTCTCTCCATGAAAGCAGGGATTGTTAAGAGAAAATATCATTCAAAGTCAACAATCCTCAGAGATAAATAGAGGGTCACCTTTCCTAACTGATCAATTTCTTTACTTAAAGAGGGTAAGATTAGACCTCACTGTGGATGTCTTCATATTTTCAGCCATTATGCTTCTAGAAAGAACCATAGAATAGGACAAACCACTTCCTTTGATGACCCAGCTTCTCTTTTGTCCTGAACCACTCCCCCCTTTTATGACACCACTTTCTGCTTGTAGATCCCATTGCTCCCAACCAGTCCTGATTATAGTCTGCAAAACTGTTTCCATTTAGAGAGATATTTTCTACAAGTAAATTGTAATTTATCTTTTATTCTTAAACATGTATCTTTTATTTAAAATTTCAATTTAACAAAATACAAATCCTGGCTATTTGAACAGTTTTCACAATTCCCATTTATTAGGAAATGAGAAACACATCTGCTTTGTTGATAAAAAAATATATTCTTTTATTGTAATAGTTCTTCCTTAAGATCTTTAAACTAGAAGAAATAGAGCCAGGCACTAAAAGCCATGGATGCTTTACTAGTGGTTCTTAATGGTCATTTCATGTCTGTAAGAAAATAAACATTTCTTATAGGAGAAATCTCTGGATTTATTAAGAAAGTACAAAGCTGTCGACAGTGAAATAACTACCTTATTGGGCTAGAATTGGACAGTGGAAGATGAACCTCTGTTTTTCTAGAAACTAGACTGTCAAGGGATGTAGCAGTAATGTGGAACCCTCCCCAAACCATCTTCTGAAAAAATAAAAGAAACCATGATTATTATATCTTCTTGTAAATGCAAACACTCTTGAGTGAAGTTTTGTTTAAAAAGTCTGAGACTAAGAGATTTTGAAGAGTAATAAAAACTATATTTTTCTTGAAGGAAAAAATGCATAGAAATTTTTTTGTGTGTGAAACAAAACTACTATTTTAAATATGCTGGAAACCTACTAGATTGTTGTTCAGTTACATAATAAACAATGACTTAAAATAACTATTCTAGTTTAATTCAAGATTTTCAACATTTCAAATAACTTTTGACCATCATCTCTATTTTTCAGCGTGCTTTGAAAGAGAATTAAAATTTATTTTAGTTATTTCAGTTTGACAAACAAAGAGACTGGAAAACAATAGGCAAGTACTTGAGCTGAGAAATCAAGGCAGTTTCCCTGGGGAAGGAGAGGGAAGTTAGGTCATAATTAAGATTCTGACAATAATATAGTGATTGCTGCTCATCTAACAGACTCTGTACAGCATCTAGGTTGCTGTTTCATGAAATAAAAGCAAGAGAATGGATCACAGGGGAAAGGGAATGGAGAAAGCAGATTAAAAAGCAAACACAATAACTAAGAAGTGTGATAGTGCCCACTGGGTCTTGTCACAAGGGGAGAATCACAGTTTGAACCTGTGCTGGTGCACATGGATCTCACCATCTCTTTGTTTTTGTAGAATTCAAAGTGGGGAGAAAAAATAGTGGTAAGAGATATTGGAAGGAAAAAGGGCCATGCAGGGATTTTATTGACTTAACTTCAATTAGAATAAAGGTAACCATTAGGGATTTGCCATTGAAATGATGAGACTTTGGGGTTAACGTTTACTGGTCAGTATTTTTCTCTCTGTTCTCTAGAATTAGGTACAAATATAACCCTATGTGATTGTGCACATGCTTAGCATTAAAAAAGAGCCATCTGAAGATAACACTTTGCTTTGAAACTTTCAATTTTTCTTTTCATCCAGGTACTTTGCAATACTATGGACTTTTGTTATTCCTCTGATTCACTGAAAGTGGATTTAGGGTGTAATTCAATGATTATCCTGGTATAGGATACAGAAAGAAAACTGGCCCTTATATATAACGTAGAGTATATATTTATGGTATGATCATACCATTGGTATATCATACCATAGATAGTGGCCTATAGCTACTGAGAACTTAGATAAAAATATATATGGTGAAACCTTGTTGGTTAAACTAGGACAGAAGTTAGATTTCTTTCTTGATAATACATCCACTACTTTTTTAGTCATATGATACTCTGTAGACAGAAAGAAGACCCATGACAGGAGGATTATTATGAAACTTTGTGATAGAAGAACTTTTTGAAACTTTTGAAAGTCTTGATAAAAATTACATGCTTTTAAATTGAGATGTAGATATCTGATTTGGTAGATATTATAACCTCAAAAATATCATAAATGTCTGTCATCCAGATTAATATCTGTGTTCTCTAAACCCTTGCTCCTCAAATTGTGGAATCTTTATCATTGTCATTACCCAGGGGTTTGTTAGAAATGCAGCCTTCATTCTAGATCTACTGTATTAGAAACTGCATTTTAAAATGACGTCCAGGTCATCTGAGTACATGTTTGGCAACCTTGGTCTCTATTCACACAGCCCTGAAAAGGGCCATATTTACTCAGTAGGGAGTTGGTCCTGGTATCCAGGGATGAACAGGTTGGAGAAAGGTTGCATAAGCAAAGGAGAAATGATGGCTAAGCTAGATGACTCTAGAAAGATTTTCTTGCCCATCTCCCAGACAATGTGCATGTTGAAGTGAGGAATAGTCTTGAGGGAGAGCAGAACTTCATGCTTCAGTGAAGATATATTTAGAAGAAGTGTCAAGTGAGAACTAAATTTATCAGCTTTAAGGCAAGTCTGAGACAGCTATGGTGTCCTAGGGTTGGTATAGAGAAGATAACTTTAAAAAAGAAGCATATCTTGTCTCACTCACATATACCTTATATATGTTTACTTCAGTGACAGACATGAAAAGTGATGATGCATTTTCACTATACTTATTAAATGTGATTCCTACTAGTTTTGGTTATCATTTAATTATGTTTTGGTTAAAATCTTATTGAACAAAATCAGTAACAGAATGATAATGAAAAAAAATCCTTGAGCAGGATGAAGAAATTAGCAGGCAGATGAATTAATTAAAACCAATATCAAAGAAAGGTAACATTAATTATTCTACATCATTACAGATTGCTTGGGTGAGTGGATACATTTATTTACAATTCTTAACAGTTTTAACTACTAAAACAGCAATAAAATAAATTCAGAAAATGTTCACCAGTAGATACTATTCCTTGCTGTGTTTAAACTCCTTAATCTGTATGAGGTTCTCTGCACTCAGTCTGTAAACAGAAGCCCTGGTTTTCAGAGTGTAGCTGTGAAAGCAAGGGAGGGTACAGGAATAAGTTCCAGAGGCATTTCCTCAGAGATGAGGATCTGCCCTGCCGTTGGAAATGCATATGTATGTTTATAAAGACTCTACTACAAACTTCACACTGTAAGTCAACATCAGAAGTTTGATTTGATGGAAAGAGAACATATGGGTTGCAATTAGGCGGCTAGATTTTGAACTTTTCTCTGCCACTAAGAGGCTGTGAAGTTTTGGACAGGTAAGTCCCCAGTCTGCACATGAGTTTCCCCATTTGTAAAATTTTGGCATATAAGAAGGAAATTTCTCAATTTTTTTTCTTGCTCTGATATAGTATGTTGCCATAATTATCACTTAGCATCACTTCTGTTAAATGATATTTCTTAGTGTACACAGTAGTGTGAGGCTCTCAAAAACTGTGTTTAGCTTCTCAGTTTCTTAGAAACTGCTTTATTTTTCTTTATCTCATTATTCTATGCTTGAAAATCAGTGGCAAATGCCTTCAGGGAGTAATGTATTGAGCTCACTTCTGTATTCTTCACTGATGTAATGAATGTGGGTGTATGCGTGTTACACAGTTTTCCTGCTTGTTCCTGGTTGGAGAATTGGCTTGATAGAAACTATTGCATCACAGCTGTAAGTAGAAGACCATGATACAGTTTTGAATTTTATCTTTCTTGCCCACTAAGTCTATAATTTCTTCAAAGTTACTAAACCTGAAGATACTTTTTCCTTATCTTTAAAATAGAGATAGCCTACTTTGTAGAACTGATGTAAATATCATGTAAGATAATTTTTTTGAAAATACTGAGAAAGCTAGTTTCTATAGAACATAATTAGAAGTTATGTATAACATTGCTTGCAATAACAATAATAAATATTACTATTAAAACAAAAATAATGGCTACAAACTATTGCATATAAATCAAATTATATGTCAAGTACTATGTTTTTATTTGCATTATTTTTGACTACTCAAGAAATATGTATATTTATATTTTTATTATGAAACCATTTAATGTAACCTTTTTATTTTAAATGTATTTGACTGCATGTAGTTCATAATTCTTAGCTCATTATTTAAAAAATAAGCCTGAGAGTAGGAAAAAAATGCAGATGCTCCACTTTAAAAATTCTTATTTTTACTTTGAACTATTGAGAGATATGGCCTTGTATAAGTACTTTATCTCTCTGAGACTAATTTATCTAACCTGAAGAATAAAGATGATACTGTGTTCATTACAAGATTACTGAATAAAATAATATATGCAAATCTTCCTAAGATCATTGGAGAAGGCAATGGGAACACACTCCAGTACTCTTGCCTGGAAAATCCCATGGACGGAGGAGCCTGGTAGGCTGCAGATCATGGAATCGCTGAGTCTGACACGACTGAGCGACTTGACTTTCACTTTTCACTTTCATGCGTTGGAGAAGGAAATGGCAACCTACTCTGGTATTCTTGCCTGGAGAATCCCAGGGACAGAGGAGCCTGGTAGGCTGCTGTGTATGGGGTTGCACAGACTCGGACACGACTGAAGCAACTTAGCTGCTGACGCCTAACATCATGCTTGAGGTATAGATGTGATTCAGAATTGTAGCCTATGTCTAGTGTTTGATTTTATATAAACATTTGAATTCACATAGAATAGCAAGTATTTTAAGGCTTCCCAGTGGACACAGCTGTAAAGAACCTGTCTGCCAATGGAGGAGACACAGGAGGCATGAGTTTGATCCCTAGTTTGGGAAGATCCTCTGGAGTAGGAAATGATGATCCACTCCAGTATTCTTGCCTGGAAAATTTCATGGAGTGAGAAGACTGGTGGGCTACAGTCCATGGGGTCACAATGAGTTGAACAAACTGAGCAACTGAGCACACAAAAAGCAAATATTTTATTTTTAGAACTCTGTAGAACTTTTGACATAAGTTAATAAGAATACTTTTAAATTTGTGTGACATGATTTTCGAATATGAATTTATTCTCCTTGTAGTACTTCAATAAAATATCATATTTTGTTCTCTGAATCTATTTCCTCTGCTGCAAATATTGTATCCTTTTGATCTTTTGGAATAAAAATTATGAGTACTTTGGGACAGTTTTACAATAACCTGCTCAAGAAATCTCTCCATAACCCAAGAGTATGAGTTTAAAAACTTACCAAGAAAACTATAATTTGAAAACAAATATGCACCTTGATGTTAACTGCAGCACTATTTATAATACCAGTGACATGGATCTAAAAGTCCATCAACAGAGGAATGGATAAGGAAGTATGGTACGTGGAATATTGTTGCTGTTGTTCATTAGGGCAGTCATATCGGACTTTCTGAGACTGAATGGAGTGCAGCACGCCAGACTTCTCTTTTCTTCACCATCTCCTGGAGCTTGCTCTAATTCATATCCATTAGTCAGTGATGCCATTCAACCATCTAATCCTCTGTCATCCCCTTATCCCCCCTGCCTCCAGTCTTTCCCAGAATCAAGGTATTTTCTAATGAATTGACTCTTTGCATAAGGTGGCCAAAGAATTGGAACTTCAGCTTCAGCATCAGTCCTTCCAATAAATATTCAGGACTGATTTCCTTTAAAGTTGACTCGTTTGACCCCCTTGCTGCCCATGGGACTCTCAAGAGTCTTCCCCAACACCACAGTTGGAAAGCATCTTTCTTCAGTGCTCAGCCTTCTTCAAGGACCAACTCTCACATCCATAGATGACTGCTAAAAAAACCATAGCTTTGACTGTGGATTTTTATTGGCAAAATAATGTCTCTGGTTTTTAATATGCTGTCTAGGTTGGTTATAGCTTTTCTTCCAAGGAGCAAAGATCTTTTAATTTCGTGGCTATAGTCATCATCTGGAATGCTTTTGGAGCTCCCCAAAATAAAGTCTCTCACTGTTTCCATTGTTTCCCCATCTATTTGCCATGAAGTGATGGGGCCAGGAGCCATGATCTGTGTTTTTGAATTTTTGTTTTAAAGACAAAAGTATTTTATTATTTTTTTTAATTTTTATTTTTACTTTATTTTGCTCAAGCCAGCTTTCCCCCTCTCCTCTTCTACCTTCATCAAGAAGCACTTTAGCTCCTCTTCACTCTCTGCCATAATGGTGGTGTTATCTGCATATCTGAGGTTGTTGGTATTTCTCCTGATAATCTTGATTCCAGCTTGTGATTCATCCAACCTGGCATTTCACATGAAGTACTCTGGATATAAGTTAAATAACCAATGTGACAATATACAGCCTTGACATACTCCTTTCCCAATTTGGAACCATTTGATTTTTCCATGTCTAATTCTAACTGTTGCTTTTTGACCTGCATACAGGTTTCTGCATACAGTTTTCTCAGGGGCAGGTTAAATGGTCTGGTATTCACATCTTTTTCCAGTTATAAAAAAATGAAATAATGCTATTTGCAGCAATATGGATGGATGTAGAGATTCTCACACCAAGGGAAGTAAGTCAAAGACAAATATCATGTGATATCACATAGATGTGGAATCTAAACAGTGATACAAATGAGCTTTTTTTTTTTTAAGTTTAAATTTTTATTTTTTAGTTTGTTTTGCTTTACAATACTGTACTCATTTTGCCATACATTGACATGAATCAGCCACAAGTATACCTGAGTTCCCAATTCGGACCCCCCCCCCCTTCCCCCT
>SJYA01000259.1:144745-185913 GCA_006410615.1 Neotragus moschatus
CCCCTCCCTCCCCACATCATCCATCCGGATCATCCCCGCCCATCAGTCCCAAGCCTTCTGCATCGAACCTAGACCGGCAATCCGTTTCACTTATGATATCATACATGTTACAATGCCACACTCCCAAATCCTCCCACCCCCTCCCTCTCCCACAGAGTCAAAAAGGCTGTTCTACACAAGCTTATTTTCAAAACAGAAATAGACTCACAGACTTAGAAAACAAACAAACGGCTATCAAAGGGGAAGACAGGGGTGAGAGACAAATTATATGTTAATTGTGACTGGTGCATACACACTACTATATATAAAATAGAAAATCAATAAGAATATACTATAGCACAGGGAACTCTATTCAATATTCTGTAATAACATATATGGTAAAAGAATCTGGAAAAGAATGACTATATGTATATGTATAATGGAATCACTTTGCTGTATACCTGAAACTAACAACATTGTAAATCAACTGTAATATTAAATAAAAATTATATTTAAAAATTACTTTAAATTAATTGAAAATTTTAATTAAAAAATAGTTGCCATTCTTCTGACTGTCTAACTCATTGCACAAACTATCAAGCCTTGCAGCTGAATTTTTTTAAATGTTTCTATCCTTTTCCACTTTCCATTAGAAATTATTCAAAGTGGAAGACTGCATGTTTTTCAATTATGGATACCTATGGCTTAGTTCAATGCTTGACACAGGATAAGTGCTTTGAAAATGCTTGTTTCAGAAATAAACTTTTAAAGAAATAAAGAATGAATTAATTAATGAATGCTACGATCTTATCAGTTGTTACATAGCTTTAAAAGAATCCAGACTATGTAAATGAAGCCAACCACATTAAACCAGTGGTTTGTAATACTAACTTCACTTTGAAATCTTTTGGTGAGACTTCAAAATATGAAATGTCTAGAATCCTTCCCCAGAGATTCTAATTTACTTAGCTTGATAGGAGAGATGTCTAGAATTTGTATTTTTGCAAAGCTTCCGAAGAGACTTAAAAGTGTTTCCGTGTTTCAAAAGTATTGACCTAAACTGTTCCCCATGTAAGCAATACTAGACAGTAATGGATGATTAACACAAGTATTGATTTAAAAAAAAAATCTCTACAGGAAATCACAAAAAGTAAAAATAAGTATAGAATTGGTTGAAAATATAAATTTTGGGTTCTACAGAAAATGATGGTTATTATATTTTCTGAAGGAAACTTTCAGACACTGGTAATTAAAAAAGCTTTATCTCAATTGAAAATGCATTTTAACCTAAATGATTACAGGTATGAAAACATAAAATATCATATAGTTATTGCAGAAGTTTGAACTATATTAAACCAAAACTGTCTTGGAAGATTCAGATTATTCTCCATGAATATTGAAGTGAGTGTGGGGCTTAAATGAGACAATTGAAATTTGAACCATGGCTTTACTACTTTTCGTTTTATCATAGGGGAAAGCCTCTTCTCATAGCTAAACCTAAATTTTTTCTTATGTGAAAGTGGGGATACTGTAAAAGACATACTTGCCCCCTTTGAAAAATCTAGTTGTATAAACCCAGGTGACCAGTTATTCGAGATTGGGTTTTCTTAGAGGCCAATTCTGAGATAGAGTTTGCAGAATATATATTAGGAAAAACTGTCGGTGAGGGAAAAAAGTGCAAGATTTGGAAGAGGCCAAAGTCAAAGTGCTATGCCTGATGACAGTCCTGGACAGCCCCAAGTGAACACTCTGGTTAAAATTATAATCTCTATAGCCCCATGTTGAGTTGAAATAGCCTGTCTGTCTTTACACTCATGAGTTAGAGCGCACACACAGACACACACACACACACACGCACACACACAATCAGTTTATTTCATGTACCTATAGCATGAAATATATACATATCCAGTATATAATATTTAAAAAGTCAATATATATTTAAAAAGTGAATACAATGGTACTTCAATTCTTAAATTTTTATCTCAAATACTGTTGTTTTAGGTATAGCCTTTTTAGAGCATCTTTTCTCCATCCTGGAGGTGATATCTGCCTCATATTTTTATTATGCACTTAAATAACAAATAACATTTACATTAAGTGTGTTATATGCCCTAAATTTTTCTTAGAATATGCTCATTTATTCTTCATAATAATCATGTAGATATATAAAATAAAATATTATTATTTTCCCCATCCCATAGGTTGGAAAATTGATCAACTTGCTGAGATTACACAGCTAGATGGTGTTAAATTGGAATCCAGACAGTGTGACTGCAATAGTTGTGCCTTTAACCCCACTGTATTATCCCATGACTTAACAGCAGATGCAATCACTGGAGACAATCTAATCTCAAAGGCAAGGTAGGAACTTCCTGGAGGAAACAATGAATATTGTGCTTGTTTTCTTTTTTTCCCCCTTTATACTTTTTCCCTTTGTCTTCAATACACATTATATAATTCTGTAAATTTTAGGATTGTGGAGAAGCGAGAAAGAGAAAAAGAAAGAGGGAAAAGAAGAAATTATTAAAATACAGTATATATAGAGAAACAGATTTCTGGAAAGAAAATGTTTTCTCAAGATCTTATTGAGACTGAAAGACCATTAGGTCCATTTAAATAGGTTAACACTAGAATATGTAATTTAAATATCTAATGAATTTTCTTAGTGATTTCTTAGTGTCATATGTCTATTGCCTCTGCAGTGTCCATTAACTTCCTCTGCCCATATGTTTCCAGTACAGACTACAGCTTTGCTGAGATAATGTTTCTCACTTAGCTTTTCTGTGGGCATGCCATCCTGTCTGAATGGCCTCCTGATGGCCAGAAGTCCCTTGGGAAGGAGCCATATCACTGAATTCACCAGGGTGTATTAACTGATAAGCTAAATTCTGGTTATAGCTGTTAATATAATTACTCATTTAGAGAAATCATTTATTTAAAATTCCTTCGAGTCCTTTAGTTTTAAAGATATGATTATCAAACCTAAGCTTATTTTATTACCTACCAGATTATGTGTTCCTAATCAAATAGTTCCTGACATTTTGCTGGGAGAGAGGACGAGGCTTTTAAAAATGCACTGGGAATAGCTCGCTTTAACCACAATGACTTCTCCTAAGCAAAGAGTTTGGGAAGATGTGTGGGTATTGAGCAATAGAAACAATGATGTTTATACTCCTTTAGGTATCAGTAATTTACCCTTATAATAATTGTAAGAAAATAGGCTCAACTGAAGTTAAATTGTAAGACTGATTATGAGAAATGAAGGACAAAGTGGAAAAGTGACAGTCAGAAGAGACAGTCATCATATTTACTCAGTCAGCAAGTGCTGTGTGCCTTTTGTGTTCCAAACTCTATCCTAGGAGATTGGAGTAATAATAAAAAAAAGGGTCATTAAGTCACTAACCTTCATGACTATAATTATCCTTGAGAAGATTGGATAAGTTGTAGGGAAGGGATCTGTTTTTCAGAGTTCATTCACTATTTATGACACTTGGTTAAGGAGTATTCAAGGCATTTCTTACAGAAGCAGTGTAGAAATGAATTAAATCACCAGATTTCAAATGTATTTGTGCATCAGATATCCCTGAAAGTCTTAACACAAAACATGTCTGACTCAGTAGGACTGAGATGGGGCTGGGAAAAGCTGCACACCTAACAAATTCACAAGTGGGGGGGGCGGTCCTAAGATGGTGGGGGAATAGGACGGGGATACCACTTTCTCCCCCACAAATTCATCAGAAGAACATTTCAACGCTGAGTAAATTCTACAAAACAGCTTCTGAATGCTGGCAGAGGACATCAGGCATCCAGAAAAGCAGAATTGTCTTCAAAAACAGGTAGGAAAAATACAAAAGACGAAAAAAGAGACAAAGGGGGTAGGGAGGGAGTTCCGTCCTGGGAAGGGAGTCCTGTCCTGGGAAGAGAGTCTTAAAAAGAGAGAAGTTTCCAAATGCCGGGAAACACTCTCACTGTCGAATCTATGGTAAGCCATGGACCTACAGAGGGCAACATAACAGGGAAGAAAAATAAATAAATAATTAAAACCAACAGATTATGAGCCCAACAGTAACTCCCCCAGAGGAGAAACAGTGCAGATGCCTGCATCCGCCACTAGCAAGTTGGGGCTGGGCAGGGAGGCGCGGGAGGCACGGGCTGCATTACTTCTTAAGAATCAGGCTGGAACAGCCTGCGCATAACCAGAGCAAACTAACTTGGGCTAGCACACCAGACTGCAGGACAGTTACCACGTGAAAAGCTCTAACATAAGACACTGCTAGGACCATACACAGAACCAGGGATGGAACAGAAATAGCCAGCTACAGACCATCCTCCACTGGTGACAGGCAGCCAGAGCCGTAAGGGCTGGAAGGTGGCAATCACAGCCCTGGAGAGACTTTACTTACCAAACTGCAAGCAGGCTTCTTTGTTAACTAAGACTTCTTGGGATGCTTGACAGTCACAATCTGCCTGACAAGGGGTGCCTGCAGTACACCCAGAAAACTGAGCAGCAGGAAAAGACGATAAGATGCAGCAACTGCGCTCACCAAACACCTGAGCTACTTGGTCCTGGGAAGGACACAAAATGCAAGCCTAGCCGAATCTGCACCTCTGAGGACTACCTGGGCGCTGAGCCTGAGCTGCTTAGACCAGGGAGGTGCATGCAGCCTAGGGCCGGCCTCAGACAGTTTCCAGTGGAGAAACGTAGAGCCTGAGTGGTGTGCACTGTGTGCAGGGGCATGCCCAGTATGGCTGAGACATTGCGAATATACACCAGTGCTATTTGGTAGCAGCACCCCTCCCTCCCCATAGTGCGACTGAACAGGTGAGCCTAAAAAAAAAAAAAAAAAAAATGACTTCAACCATCCCCCTTGTATCAGGGCGGAAATCAGACACTGAAGAGACCTGCAAAACAGAAGAAGCTAAACAGAGGGAACTGCCTTGGAAGTGACCCCACACTGCCCACAACACCAGAGAAAGTCCCAGAAATATCTTTACTATTTTTACGACCATTCTCTCTCTCTCTCTCTTTTTTTTTTAAATTTCTTTTGGCAGATGTTTTTGTTTGATTTTTTTTTCTTCTCCTTTTTTAAAAAAAATTTAAGTCCTCTATTTCTTCTTTAACTTTAGTTTTTTTAACCTACTATCACTTTTCAAAAAAAAGACCCTATTTTTAAAGCAAACGCCAAATATATATATATATATATATATATATATATATATATATATTGTTGTTTTTTTAATGGGTTTTTTTGTGTGTGTGGCTGTTGCTGTTGGTTCTTAATAATTCTCGTGACTTTTTTTCTTCTTTTCTTCTTGTTCTCCTTTNGGTTCAGGATTGGGAACTCATGTATACTCATAGCTGATTCATATCAATGTATAGCAAAATGAATACAGTATTGTCAAGCAAAACAAACTAAAAAAAAAAATTCACAAGTGATGCTGATGCTACTGGTCTGAGGTCCACTGTTTGAGAATCACTGAGTTGTATGGTAGAATTTGAGGCCAGAATCAAAGTTAGAAGGACATTGCAGAAAGACAAAAAGTATGACATTATTTCAGAAGATTCAAGACTTTTAATTAAGACAGAACTAGATTTGAAGTTTCCACTGATTCTCCATCTATCTGCTATGAAGTGAGGGGACCAGACGCCATGATCTTAATTTTCTGAATGTTGAGTTTTAAGCCAACATTTTCACTCTTCTCTTTCCCGTTCATCAAGAAGATCTTTAATTTTTCTTCACTTTCTGACTTAAGGGTAGTATCATCTGCATATATGAGGTTATTGATATNCTGATTCTCCATCTATCTGCTATGAAGTGAGGGGACCAGACGCCATGATCTTAATTTTCTGAATGTTGAGTTTTAAGCCAACATTTTCACTCTTCTCTTTCCCGTTCATCAAGAAGATCTTTAATTTTTCTTCACTTTCTGACTTAAGGGTAGTATCATCTGCATATATGAGGTTATTGATATTTCTCCCTGCAATCTTGATTCCAGCTTGTGCTTCCTCCAGCCCAGTGTTTCTCATTATGTACTCTGCAGATAAATTAAATAAGCAGGGTATCAATATACAGCCTTGACCTACTACAAAGTCATTGCAGATGGTGACTGCAGCTATGAAATTAAAAGATGCTTGCTCCTTTGAAGAAAAGTTATGACCAACCTAGAAAGCATATTAAAAAGCAGAGACATTACTTTACTAACAAAGTTTGGTCTAGTCAAAGCTATGATTTTTCCAGTAGTAATGTATGGATGTGAGAGTTGGACTATAAAGAAAGCTGAGCACAAAAGAATGAATGATTTGAACTGTAGTTTGGAGAAGACTCTTGAGAGTTTCTTGGACTGCAAGGAGACCCAACCAGTCAATCCTGAAGTAAATCAGTCCTGAATATTCATTGGAAGGACTGATGCTGAAGCTGAAACTACAATACTTTCACCTGATGTGAAGAACTGACTTATTTGAAAAGACACTGATGCTGGGAAAGATTGAAGGCAGGAGGAGAAGGGGATGGCAGAGAATGAAATAGTTGCATGGCATCACCAACTCAATAGACATGAGTTTGAGTAAGCTTCAGGAGGTGGCAATGGACAGGAAGGCCTGGTGTACTGCAGTCCATGGTGTCGCAGAGTCAGACACGACTGAATGACTGAGTGTAACTGAACTGAAATTTAAAGTTAGCTCCATTTTTTTTTTTAAAAACTAAGATTTGGTTTTATACAAGCCCCTTAAATGAAGCTTCTTAGAAACAAACCAAATACTATTGAGTGATAGATGGCATATGTTAAGTAGGAAAATAGTTATCAATCTTAATGTCTGGGTGGAGCCTGATAACCTAGGTAAGAATTCTGGAAACCAGAGTTGAAGTACAGCATTTCAAATTAATTCTAAAATAAGTATTTCTCTTCTCCTTTTTAAGTTATTCTCAGACTGTTCTCTTTGTTTTTCCCATATGTTCTGCCACCACTTTATCAGAATCATCCTGCTCACAGGGTTGAGCAGTCTGTGTATTGTATAGTTGCCATTGCAGCCTGTGTATTGTATAGTTTCTTTCTGGAGGAGGAAATGGCAACACACTCCAGTATTCTTGTCTGGAAAATCCCATGGACTGAGGAGCCTGGCGCAATGCAGTTCATGGGGTCGCAAAGAGTCAGATGTGACTGAGCAGGCGTGCATCCTTTCTTGCATCATCCCGATCTACTTTTTTTTTTTATGATGGGGCCAGAGTGACCTGTCAGAAAATGCAAGTATGAGCACATCAACTCCTTTGGAAATATTTAATTGGCTTCTTGTATCACTTGGATTGTGACTTTCTGTTCTCAGTATGGGCTGTGAGTTCATATATTGTTTAGGTTCTGCCTGTCTCTCCAGCTCATCCTGTCCACATACCCAGTTTGACTGGCTGTGCCAACTGCTCTTGTCCCCCTTTGGATCTCTAAATGCAATGTATTCTTTCTACCATGATACTTGAAGTTGTTGCTTACTCCTTTGGGAAATTTCTTTTCTCTCTCTGCACTGTCTGCTCATCTTTGCTTAGTTAATTTCTACCTTTCTTTATATTGATATCTCAGTTTTGCAAGAGAATCTCCTCTGCCCAGCCCAGGTCCAGAGTTCCTGCTCCTTTAATTTCTACTTCTTAGGTCCATGTACCTTCCTTTCATTCCTTTTGTGTAAGTTATAATTGCATTTACTTATGTGACTGGTAGTTGCCTCTTCTCTCTCTAAGTTTATTCCAAGCTCCTTGTAGGAAAAATGGTCAGTGTTGCGCATTATCCAGGAATTAGCCAAGTATTACTGGCACAGTAATTGCTCAACAGCGAAAAACACTGAATGAGTGAATGGATGAATGAACCCCCCAAAATGGCCAGACTCCAGAGGTCCTCACAGCTATAAAAGTGGAAGGCGGAACCACACATCAATACATTTCTTTTAAACATCTGGTGAGCGAGTTCTGGCTTAGAAACACAGCACGATTTATATTCTAAATTGATTTCCCAACAGAGACAAAAAGATGTTTTTGAGGAATCCTTCATTGAGTGGGGCTATTTTGTGTATTGTTGGAGTTTTAACATTCTTGGCCTTGCCCCAGATTTCCAGTAATACTCTTCCCTAATTATTTCTAAATGTCTCCAAATACTTACATATGCTTGTTAAGAGTAATGCTGTTGTATTTTGAGAACAAAATCATATTAGCGGCGACTTTTGCCTTACAGATGAGCAGAAACAGAATGAACAGAGAAGAAAGCAATTGGTCATTTTCTTCCTCTCAAAAGTATAATTTCTAGGGTTGATATAAAGCAAGGTGAATTCTCAATAAACAGTGGTTTTAAGCAATAGGGAGTGATATAGAGTACCTGAACATGATATGAAATTGGAGATAATAAGAAAGATTCAAGAAACATTTAGGAGGTAAACTGAATTTGTCTTGGTAGCATTTTTTTGGTATCAGAAGGAGAAAAACCATTTTGCAACTTATGCTTGAACAATGGGTACCATTAACTGAAGTATAGAATATATGAAGAAGGATAAGCTGAAAAGGGAAGGTAGTGAATTTGATATTAGACATTGCAAGAGATACTCAGTAGCAATTGGGCATTAGGAAATATGTAGTTCTGGGATTCATGTTGTAGGAAGTGAAAATTGAAACTGCAACAGTGATGGAGACTGTCTAGAAGAGAGTACAGACTGGAAGCCTGGGGGAAACCAATCCATAAACAAAGAATGAAGAGAAGGGAAGTAGACCTTCAGGGTCAACTGAGAAAGGGCAGGAGGACCGTAAGCCACATGTACATTTCTTAGAACCCAAAGGAAACGTGTTTTAGTGGTAAGGAAGCAGCATCAGCAGTAGAGTTTGTAGAGAGGTTTGTCATGCATTCTTAGAGTGTATATAGTTCAAAGCAATAATTTACTAATTATTTAGTAAACTGTATTTAGAAGTCTGTGCCTATGGAATAGACTATTATTCTGTCCTGCCTTGTTCCCCTGTGATTTCAATAAAAATAAAACGTTTTGAGGAACTCCTTTACTTCATGTCGTTCTGATGGATCTACTGATATTGCAGTCTCATTCCTCCTCCACTGTTGGGAAGAGGACCTGTGTTTGACCTTTCTCCTACATAACACTCTTATTTCTTTAGCTACAGAGTTTATATCAGGAATGAACATATCCGCCAAGCTGAGTTAATCAAAATTATTTTCTGAAGTTTTTATAGGGACCCTGGGATAGAGGACAGATCGTTCCTACAGATACTTTCAATATGAAATGAGGCAAGCTTGGGTTTTATGATTGCCCAGCTAACCCTAGCCACCCTAAGCTCCCCTCAATTCTCACCACCACAAGGAGAAAATGTGCGTATAATAGGAGAACATGTGACCAGCAAGAATGGAAGAGGCAGAGATATCTTCCAGACCAACTCCATAAAAGTTGAGAACAGCTGTGCCCTTAGCCTTTTAGTTACATGAATCAATCATTTTCTCTTTTCACCTATGCTAGTTTTAGTAGAGTCTTTGTCACTTTTGAAGATTCACAGTATCCTATGCTTTCTCAGGAAAACCTTCTTTGACTCTCAAGTCAGATCTGGGTGCTCTGACTGTTTTTTCTTATCTTTTATGGACATGTTCCAAGCACTACCTCCTTTTCCACTTTGTTTATAAAGTGATTTGCTCACACTGAAGTTCTTTTCTGGAGCTTCCTACCTAAAGACTTGCCGCTTTTCCAAGTGGTTTATACCTCCAAAGTCACCCTTCTTGAGGAAGCACTCTATCCCATCTCCCTCCACCTATTCACCTCCCACCCCCGTGCCCTCTTTCTACACCTGGACACCACAGTGGTGATTGCTTCTCATCAGCCTAGGAGAGACTCTCATGTCCTCCCAGGTACCCTTCTCTGAGAGCCGTCCCCTTTTCTAGTTTAGCCCAATAGCTTTTAATATAATTAGCCCAGTACTTTTCTCTTCATTTTAAGTATGACGTAAATGAAGCTGTGAAAATGATTTGATTTACTAAAATAATGCTATGTAAAATAGAACATGCATTTTCTTACACACTAGTGCTCTTTTTCTCTCAATCCCCCTCTCATTTTTAACTTACTTTACTTTCTCTTCCTGTTTCTTTAATTATGTTTACTCAGAACTTACAATTAGTTTATTAAATTAGAAAGCACTGTGGCTAATACAGAGACTATGTTCTCAATTCCTGTCCTTAAGAATCTTCTGGTGTCCAGACTCACAGATATGGAGAACAGATTTATGGTTGCCAAAGAAGTTGGTCAGAGGAGCCTGATAGGCTGCAGTTTCACTTTCACTTTTCACTTTCATGCATTGGAGAAGGAAATGGCAACCCACTCCAGTGGTCTTGCCTGGAGAATCCCAGGGACGATGGAGCCTGGTGGGCTGCCATCTATGGGGTCGCACAGAATCAAACACGACTGAAGTGACTTAGCAGTAGCAGCAGCAAAGAAGTTGGTGGAGGATTGGATTGGGAATTTGAGACTAGCAGATGCAAACCATTATAGAAGGAATGAATAAACAACAAGCTCCTACTATATAGCACAGACAACTATATTCAGTATTCTGTAAAAAACCCTAATGGAAAATAATATGAGAAAAAATCTGAAAGAATAAGAGTATCTTCTGGTGTCAATGATAGATGAAAGCTAATGTGACATGTAGTAACAATGAACAATATTATTCTATTATATTTTGTAACACATAAAATACATTACTTTTTATGTTGAACTGGCTAATAAATGAGAATTGTTTCAGTCATGGAAGGCTTCCTGGAAGAGGCTCGGAGTAAGGTCTTTAAGCAATGTCCAAGAAGAAAAGGAGACATTGTAGCAGTAATGGAAACAATATTGAATAGATAAGCCTAACTGAACCAAGTTGGAAAGCTCATCATCAAGTTGAGATAATTCTCTTCTGTGCTTAAGTTGGGAGTTTTTAACATGCATGGCAGTTGGAGTCTGTTGAATAGTTTTGTGTGTCCCTTGTAAGATGATATGACTTTTCTTCGTTAATTTGATGATATAGGAAGATACATTGATTGACTATCAAATGTTAAAGCCTTGTATACATGGAAAAAATAAGCCTCCTTTATTCTATGATGTAATTATTTTTTATAAATTGACAGGTTCAATTATTAATATTTTGTAAAGATTTTAGAGGTTTAAGTTCATTAGAGATGTTGGTCTATAATTTCCCCTTGTGTATTGCTTTTTTAGGTTTTTGGTATCAGGGTAGTGCTGGCTTCATAACATGACTTGAAAAGATTTTGTTCAACTATTTTTCTAGAAGAGGTTATGTGCAAATTTTTTCAAATGTTTGGTAGAATTTTCAAGTGAAACTATTTATGGTTCGACATTTCTTTTTCTGGAGCTTTTAACTTATTGATTCTTTTTCTTAATGGCTGTAGGACCATTCAGATTGTAATCTTGCTTAAGTCTTTCAAGGAATTCATTCATTTATCCTAAATTGTCGAATTTATGAGCATGAAGTTGCATGCAATGTTTCTTAGTATCCTTATTGCTGTGGAATCTCTAGCATTATTTCCTGTTTCATTCCTAATATTGGTCATTCAATTCTCCTTTTGTTTTTGTCAGTCTTGCTAGTAGTTTATCAATATTATTAATTTTTTAGAACAAGTGAATGCTTTGGAAAAAATGTTTATTTATTTATTTTTGTCTGTGCTGGGTCTTCCTTGCTGTACATGGGCTTTCTCTAGTTGCAGTGAGTGGGGACTACACTTTGTTGTGGTATACAGGATTTTAATGGAAGTGGCTTCTCTTGCCAGGCTCTCAGCACGTGCCCAGGCTTTAGCAGCTGTGGCTCGCAGTCTCTAGAGTCAGCTTGGTAGTTCTGGTACTTGGGCTTAGTTGCTCCAGCATAGTTGCTCTGACGCATGTGGAATCTTCCCTGGTCAGGGATTGAATTCATGTGGTGGGTAGAATCTTTACCATTGGACCACCAGGGAAGTCCCAAATCACTTCTGATTTCATGGACTTTCTCCATTGTTTTTTAAGTATTAATTTTGTTAATTTCTATTCTTCAAACAAAAGGTGTCTTACTTCAAATAAGAAGATATCTTTTAAGAAATGCCTTCACTGTCCATTTAATCTGGGTTTTACTCTTCTTTCCTTAATTTTCTTTTGGGTAAGGACTTTTATTGGCCACATTGATTGGCTTTTCCATATTGAACCAACCTTGCATTCCTATGAACAACCTCACTTATCATCCATACTTTTTTTTATTCCTGGAGTCCATCTGCTAGCCATTTGCTAAGGATGTTTATATTCATAGGAGTACTGATCTCTACTTTTCATTTCCTCTACTTTCTTTGTCTCATAATAGTATCAGTATGATGTTGGTATCATAAAATAAATTGGAATGTCTTCCTACTTATTCTACTTTTTTCTGGAATTTTAAAAAATAATTTTATATAACTTTCTTATTAAGTAATAAGTAGATTTCACCAGGGAACTATGTAACCTGGATTTTTTTCTTCTGGAAAGGAGGTTGAATAAGAATGCATCTCTTGATTAAATTTTGATGGCTTGTGGCTTTCAAGAATCTGTCCATTTCTTTTTAGTTCAGTTCAGTCTCTCAGTTGTATCCGACCCTTTGTGACGCCATGGATAGCAGCATGCCAGGCTTCTGTGTCCGTCACCAATCCCGGAGCCTACTCAAACTCATGTCCATTGAATCAGTGATGTCATCAAACCATCTCATACTCTGTCATCCCCTTCTCCTCCCACCTTCAATCCTTCCCAGCATCAGGGTCTTTTCCAATGAGTTGGTTCTTTGCATCAGGTTGCCAAAGTATTGAAGTTTCAGCTTCAGCATCATTCCTTCCAATGAATGTTCAGGACTGATTTCCTTTAGGATGGACTGGTTGGATCTCCTTGCAGTCCAAGAGACTCTCAAAAGTCTTCTTCAACACCACTGTTCAAAAGCATCAACTCTTCAGTGCTAGGCTTTCTTTTATAGTCCAACTCTCACATCCGTATATGACTACTGGAGAAAACATAGCTTTGATTAGACGGATCTTTGTTGTTAAAGTAATGTCTCTGCTTTTTAATGTGCTGTCTAGGCTGGTCATAACTTTTCTTTCATGGAGCAAGGGTCTTTTAATTTCATTGCTACAGTCACAATCTGCAGTGATTTTCAGTTTAGTTCAGTTCAGTTCAGTTGCTCAGTCGTGTCTAACTCTTTGAGACCCCATGAAACACAGCACACCAGGCCTCCCTGTCCATCACCAACTCCTGGAGTTTACTCAAACTCATGTCCATCGAGTTGGTGGTGCCATCCAGCCATCTCATCCTCTGTCATCCCCTTCTTCTCCTGACCCCAACCTTTCCTAGCATCAGGGTCTTTTCCAATGAGTCAGCTCTTCCCATAAGGTGGCCAAAGTACTGGAGTTTCAGCTTTAGCATCAGTCCTCCAAGTGAACAACCAGGACTGATCTCCTTTAGTATGGACTGGTTGGATCTCCTTGCAGTCTAAGGGACTCTCAAGAGTCTTCTCCAACACCACAATTCAAAAGCATCAATTCTTCAGTGCTCAGCTTTCTTCACAGTCCAACTCTCACATCCATACATGACCACTGGAAAAATCATAGCCTTGACTAGATGGACTTTTGTAGGTAAAGCAATGTTTCTGCTTTTTAATATGCTATCTAGGTTGCTCATAACTTTCCTTCCAAGGAGTAAGTGTCTTTTAATTTCATAGCTGCAATCACCATCTGGAGTGATTTTGGAGCCCCCAAAAATAAAGTCTGACACTGTTTCCATTGTTTCCCCATCTGTTTGCCATGAAGTGATGGGACCAGAGGCCATGATCTTAGTTTTCTGAATGTTGAGCTTTAAGCCAACTTTTTGACTCTCCACTTTCACTTTCATCAAGAGGCTTTTGAGTTCCTCTTCACTTTCTGCCATAAGGGTGGTATCATCTGCATATCTGAGGTTATTGATATTTCTCCCAGTGCAGTGATTTTGGAGTCCCCTAAAATAAAGTCTCTATTTCCATTATTTTCCATCTATTTGTCATGAGGTGATGGGAACAAAAGCCATGATCTTAGTTTTCTGAATATTGAGCTTTAAGCCAACGTTTTCACTCTCCTCTTTCACTTTCATCAAGATGCTCTTTAGCTTTTCTTTGCTTGTGTATCTAAGTTTATTGATATTACTCTCAGCAATCTTGCTTCCAGCTTGTGCTTCATCCAGCCTGGCATTTCACATAGTGTACTCTGCATATAAGCTAAATAAGCAGGGTGACAATAGACAATATACAGCCTTAACGTATGCCTTTCCCGATTTGGAATTAGTCTGTTGTCCCATGTCGGGTTCTAATTGTTGCTTCTTGACCTGAATACAGATTTCTTAGGAGGCAGATCAGCTGGTCCGGTATTACCATTTCTTTCAAAATTTTCCACATCTTTGGTGATCCACACAGTCAAAGGCTTTGGCATAATCAATAAAGCAAAAGGAGATGTTTTTCTGAGACTCCTTTGCTTTTTCAATGATCCAACAGATGCTGGCAATTGGATATCTGGTTCCTCTGGCTTTTCTAAGTCCAGCTTGAACATCTGGAAGTTCACAGTTCATGTACTGTTGAAGCCTGTCTTGGAGAATTTTGAGCATTACATTGCTAGTGTGTTAAATGAGTGCATTTTTTGTTGTAGTTTCAACATTCTTTGGCATTGCTTTTCTTTTGGATTGGGATGAAAACTGGCCTTTTCCAGCCCCATGGCCACTGCTAACTTTTCCAGATTTGCTGGCATACTGAGTGCAGCACTTTCATAGCATCATCTTTTAGGACTTGACATAGCTCAACTGGGATTCCATCACCTCCACTAGCTTTGTGGATGCTTCCTAAGGCTCACTTGACTTTGTATTCCAGGATGTCTGGCTCTAGGTGAGTGATCACACTGTCATGGTTATCTGGGTCATAAAGACTTTTTTGTATAGTTCTTCTGTGTATTGTTACCGCCTCTTCTTAATATCATCTGTTCCTGTTAGCTTCATACCATATCTGTCCTTTATTGTGCCCATCTTTGCATGAAATATTCCCTTGGTATCTCTAATTTTCTTAAAGAGATCTCTAGTCTTTCCTATTCTATTGTTTTCCTCTATTACTTTGCTTTGGTCACTGAGGAAGGCTTTCTTATCTCTCCTTGCTATTCTTTGGAACTCTTCATTCAAATGGATATATTTTTCCTTTTCTCCTTTGCCTTTAACTTCTCTCCTTTTCTCAGCTACTTGTAAGGCCTCCTCAGACAACCAGTTTGCCTTTTTGAATTTCTTTTTCTTGGAATGGTCTTGATCACTGCCTCTTAAACAATGTCTGATTATCTTTTATATTGTATATCTCTTATCTTGAATTTTACTTTGTTTAACAGTGTTAGAGTCTCTTCACATCTTATTTTTGTATAACTTTCTATCTTTTTATTTTAATTTAATCAATATCTTAAACATTAGATTTGATATGTTGGATTACATGCATTGATTTTAGAATGTTAAACCTGCTTTGGATATCTGGAATAAATGCCTCTTGGTCATGGAGCATAATTCTTTTTATACACTGATAGATTTATTTGTACTTTTTTTTTTTATGTTTTTGTATCAAGGACAATAGGGCTTCCCTTGTAGCTCAGTTGGTAAAGAATCCACCTGCAATGCAGGAGTCTTCTGATAATGCAGGAGACCTGGGTTTGATTACTGGCTCTGGAAGATCCCCTGGAGAAGCAAATGGCAACCCATTCCAGTATTCTTGCTTGATAATTCCCATGAACAGAAAGGAGCCTGAGGGGCTACAATCCTTGGGGTAGCAAGAGTCAGATATGACTTAGCAATACTAGCATCATACATAAACTGAGACATGTCTGTCCCCTTGTAGTTTTGGAAGAGATTATATAAAATTAATGTTAATTCTAGCTGGTTCTGCCCACCTGGTCTGGAGTCTTTTAGAAGGGAAAGGGGTCCAGGCATGCAGACAGACAAAACCTTTCTGAACAAGCTGCTATCATGACTGGGTCCCTGTCACTGATTCTACCTGCCCAGCTTTGTATCTCTAAGAGACAGGCTTCTCAAGCTGTATAGGAAGGAGAGGAACTTCCTATGACCAGTGACTACTGTTGTGTCTCCTTACTGATCCCCCTTGCTTGTGATGTAAGACTCTTCTGAATTTGTCAGATGAACTTTCCTTGAATCTCTATGAAGAATGACTGTACCCGGGCTGCCTTCTGTTGCTTGGCTGGAGGTCAGAAAACAGGGTGTCTTCTTTTTTGGGGTAAGGGAACCAAGACAACCTGCTCCTGTACTGTTCTTCTAGTTCTGGGGTCCCAAACCAGTTTGCCTTCATCTTTCATGCCTTCCTATCTCCTTTTGATTGTTTCTTTTGTTATTTTCCTGTTGCTTTCTCATTGTTCTTAGTTGGAAGAAGTAAAGAGGAATGTGTCTACATTATCTTGTTCTATCACACTTTCATACAAATTTCAACTTACTCATATGTCTTCCCTATTTTACTGTGAGCTCCTTAAAAAAGGTGCAGGGTCCTCATTTATCTTTATGTCTGCAGTGCCTTGTATTACACCTGGTATGTATGTAATGTAGTAAGTATGTATGTAACATGTATGGTATTAGTAGGAACTCAATAAATGTTGAATTAGGAATTAGTATCCAATTTTATGTTTAGACAGATATGAAGAAAAAAATAATAATATTTTGCTTAATAGACCATACTAGTGGGTCCTGTTTTTGGACATATAGAAAGCTACTTGAAATAAAGAAAAGGAGACAATTGATAACAAATCTTAGGACAGAATTGAAATAGTCTGTTATCAAAGCACTCTAAACTTCACCAAAACAGCCAGTTATAATTTTTAAAAAGTGACATTATTTGCCTGGCAATATACTCATGTCTCTGTTACTTAAGCCTTGGCAACTTGGACTTCATGAATGGCCCCATCTGTATTTATGCATCTATCAACTCTACAATAAATTAAGTAACTACTAGAAATGGGAAATTTTAAGTCTGGAGATAGGAAGAGAAATGTAATAGTTTCAAGTGAGAAGAAATGCATTGTTGTATATAGTGGAAATAAAGATCTAATTAACATAAGCATAAAAGGAAATTCCTAGTTCTAGGACCTATTGGGTTTGATCCTTGGGTTAGAAAGATCCCTTGGAGAAGGGAAAGGCTACCCACTCCAGTGTTCTGGCCTGGAGAATCCCATGGACTTGTATAGTCCATGGGGCTGCGAAGAGTCAGCCACGACTGAGTGACTTTCACTTTCACACTTTCATTTGACTTCCTTCGTGGCTCAGACAGTAAAGTGTCTGTCTACAATGTGGGAGACCCAGGTTTGGACCCTGGCTTGGGAAGATCCCCTGGAGAAAGAAATAGCAAACTACTCCAGTACTATTGCCTGGAAAATCCCATGGATGGAGGAGCGTGGTAGGCTACAGTCCATGGTGTCACAAGAACTGGACATGACTGAGTGACTTCACTTTCAGTCTTTCAGTCTTTTCAGAATCTATTAGGGTCAAGGATGAATTGCCCAAAGCAGAACCTCAGGATTTGAAATCATATTCCTAAAGTCTTCTGCAAACTTCTCAATGCCTTTCCTACTTCTGTTTGGTTCTGTGTGGCTGTGTTCTACAGAGAGGTATTTTCCATGCAAAATGAATATGGCCTCTGATAAAGTCTAGATTTTCATTTTCTCATTTAAATGTTCTTACACTGTTGGTGGAAATGTAAATTGGTGCAACAACTATAAATAATTGTACTCTATAGTTTTTTATAGTTACCGTAGCAATTTATATTCCCACCAACAGTGTAAGAGTTTTCTACATTTTATCCTTTATTTCATGTGAAATGCCAGGCTGGATGAATCACAAGCTGGAATGAAGACTGCCAGGAGATATATCAATCACCTCAGATATTCATATGATATCACTCTAATGTCAGAAAGTGAAAAAAAAAAAAAAAACTAAAGAACCTCTTGATGAAGATGAAAGAGAAGAGTGAAAACCTGACTTGAAACTCAACATTCAAAAAACTATATTCATGGCATCCAGTGCCATCACTTCATGGCAAATGGAAGGGGAAAAAGTGGAAGCAGTGACAGATTATATTTTCTTGGGCTGAAAATCACTATAGATGGTGACTGCATTGTAGATGGTGGCTGCACTGTAGATGGTGGCTGCATGGTGAAAGACCCTTGCTCCTTGGAAAGAAAGCTGTGAAAAACCTAGACAGTGTACTAAAAAGCAGAAATGTCACTTTGCAGACAAAGATCCATATAGTGAAAACAAGGGTTTTTTTCCAGTAGAGTTGAGAGTTGGAACATAAAGAAGGCTGAATGCCTAAGAATTGATGCTTTCCAACTGTGATGCTGGAGAAGACTTTTGAGAGTTCCTTGGACAGCATGGAGATCAAACCAGTCAATCCTAAAGGAAACCAGCCCTGAATATTCATTGGAAGGACTGATGGTGAAGTTGAAGCTTCAATAATTTGGCCACCTGATGTGAAGAGCTGATTCACTGGAAAAGACCCTAATGCTGGGAAAGAGTGAAGGCAAAAGGAGAAGAGGGGAGCAGAGGATGAGATGGTTAGATAGCATCACTAACTCAATGGACATGAATGTGAGCAAAGTCCAGGAGATAGTGGAGGACAGAAGAACTTAGGGCTCTACAGTTTATGAAGTTGCAAAGAGTCAGACATGACTTAGCAACTGAACAGCAACATCCTCATTTTGTTCTTATCTTCCCTCCAACTGTATGAACTTGAGTGGAGGACCTAAATACTTTTTTCCAAGGAAGATATACATATGGCCAATAGACACATGAAAAGATGCTCAAGATTACTTATTATTTAAGAAATGCAAATCAAAATTTCAATAAGATATCATCTCACACTGTTCAGAATGGTTATCAAGTAATCCACAAAGAATAAACTCAAGAGAAGGTGTAGAGAAAAGGGAATGCTTTTAACACTGTTGTAAGAAATGTAAATTTGTACAGCCACTGTGGAGAACAGTAAAAAAGGTTACTTAAAAACTAAAAATAGAGCTATTATATGACCCAGGAATCCCTGGGGTTTCCCAGGTGGTACAGTGGTAAAGAGTCTGCCTGCTAATGCAGCAGATCTAGGAGATGAAATTTCGACTCTTGCGTCAGCAAGATCCTCTGGAGCAGCAAATGGCAACCCACTCCAGTATTCTTGTTTGGAAAATTTCATGAACAACAGAGCTTGGACAGGCTACAGTCTTCAGGGTAGTAAGGAGTTGGACAAGACTGTGCACACATGCAAGGCAAGGCAAATGATCCAGCAATCCCAATTCTATACATATATCCAGAAAAAAATATAAATAAAAAAGACACATGCATGCCACTGTTCATTGTAGCACCAGTTCCAGTACACAGGACATGAAAGCAACCTAAATGTCTATCAATAGAGAAATGAAGGAACAAGATGTGGTACATATATAAAATGAAATATTCAACCATATAAAACAATAGAACTGGGTCATATGTAGATATGGAGATTGACCTATCATACAGTTAAGTAAGAAAGAGAAAAACAAATAATGTATACTAATGCATATGTGTGGAATCTAGAAAAATGATATAGATGATTTTATTTGAAAATCAGAAAAAGAGATACAGACATAGAGAACGAATGTATGGACAACAAGGTGGGGAAAGAGGGGATGAGATGAACTGGGATATTAGATCGACATAAGGCTATGGTTTTTCCAGTGGTCATGTATGGATGTGAGAGTTGGACTGTGAAGAAAACTGAGCGCCAAAGAATTGATGCTTTTGAACTGTGGTGTTGGAGAAGACTCTTGAGAGTCCCTTGGACTGCAAGGAGATCCAACCAGTCCATTCTGAAGGAGATCTACCCTGGGATTTCTTTGGAAGGAATGATGCTAAAGCTGAAACTCCAGTACTTCGGCCACCTCATGTGAAGAGCTGACTCACTGGAAAAGACTCTGATGCTGGGAGGGATTGGGGGCAGGAGGAGAAGGGGACGACAGAGGATGAGATGGCTGGATGGATCACTGACTCGATGGACATGAGTCTGAGTGAGCTCTGGGAGTTGGTGATGGACAGGGAGGCCTGGAGTGCTATGATTCATGGGGTCACAAATAGTCAGACACGATTGAGTGACTGAACTGAACTGAACTGAATATATGTTATTGATACTATATATAAAATAGATAACTAATGATAAACTATTAGGGATAGGTCAATGAAACTTACTCAGTGCTCTGTGCTGACTTAAATGGGAAGGAAATCTATAAAAAGAGGGGATATATGTATATGTATAGCTGATTCACTTTGTTGTATAGTAGAAACTAACACAACATTGTAAAGCAACTATACTCTAATAGATATTAACTAAAAAATAAACAACCATTCTAAAGTGTTGGTGTGTATGCTTTGTGAATAACTGTACAGAATTTGATACAGTTTTCTAAAAATTCTTAAAATTATATTTAAATGTTATAATGTTGTTGTTCAGTCCCTCAGTCATGTCCAACACTTTGAGACCCCATGAACTGCAGCATGCCAGGCTTCTCTGTCCTTCACCAACTCTCAGAGCTTGTTCAAACTCATGTCTATTGAGTCGGTCAAACCATCCCACTATCTTGTCCTCTGTAATAACCTTCTTCTCCTGTCTTCAATCTTTCCCAGCATCAGGGTCTTTTGCAATGAGTCAGCTCTGCCATCCGGTGGCTGAAGTATTGGCGCTTCAGCTTCAGCATCAGTCCGTCCAATGAATATTCAGGGTTGATTTCCTTTAGGACTGACTGGTTTGATCTCATTGCAGTTCAAGGAACTCTCAAAAGTCTCAAACACCACGATTCAAAAGCATCTGTTCTTCAGTGCTCAGCCTTCTTTATGGTCCAACTCTCACATCTGTACATGACTACTAAAAAAACTGTATCTTTGACTATACAGAACTTTGTTGGCAGAGTAATGTCTCTGCTTTTTAATACACTGTCTATGTTTATCATTTTTTTTCCCCAAAGAGGTAAGCATCTTTTAATTTTATGGCTGCAGTCACCATTTGCAGTGATTTTGGAACCCAAGAAAATAAAGTCTGTCATTGTTTTATTGTTTCCTCATCTATTTGCTGTGAAGTGATGGGCTCAGATGCCATGATCTTAGCTTTTGAATGTTGAGTTTTAAGCCAGCCTTTTCACTGTCCTCTTTCAACTTCATCAAGAAGCTCTTTAATTCCTTTCACTTTGTGCAAAAAGGGTGGTATAATCTGCATATCTAAGGTTATTGATATTTCTCCTGGAAATCTTGAGTCCATTTTGTGCTTCATCCAGCCTGGCATTTTGCATGGTATACTCTGCCTATGAGTTAAAGAAGCAGGGTGACAGTATACAGCCTTGATGTACTCCTTTTCCAATTTTGAACCAGTTTATTGTTCCATATTCCATTCTAACTGTTGCTCCTTGACCTGCATACAGGTTTTGCAGGAGGGAGGTGAGGTGGTCTGGTATTCCCATCTCTTTAAGAATTTTCCACAGTTTGTTGTGATCCACAAAGTCAAAGGCTTTAGTGTAGTCATTGAAGCAGAAGTAGATGCATATATGGAATTCTTTTGCTTTTTCTATGATCCAACAAATGTTGGCAATTTCATCTCTATTTCTTCTGCCTTTTCTAAATCCAACTTGAACATCTGGAAATTCTCAGTTCACAAACTGTTGAAGCATAGTTTGTAGAGTTTTGGTCATTACTTTCTTAACCTGTGAAATGAGGGAAATTGTGCAGTAGTTTGAACATTCTTTGGCACTGCCTGTCTTTTGGATTGGAATGAAAATTGATATTTTCCAGTCCTGTGGCCATTGCTGAGTGTTCCAAATCTGCTGGCATATTGAGTGTAGCACTTTAATAGCATCATCTTTTAGGATTTGAAATAACTCAGCTGGAATTCTATCACCTTGTAGTGATGCTTCCTAAGGTCCACTTGATTTTGCACTCCAAATTGGTGTGAATGATAACACCATCGTGGTTATCTGGGTCATTAAGATCTTTTTTAATATAGTTCTTCTGTGTAGTCTTGCCACTTCATCTTAATATTTTCTGCTTCTGTTAGGTCCATACAGTTTCTGTCCTTTATTGTTCCTATCTTTGCATGAAATATTCCCTTGGTATCTCTAATTTTCTTGAAGAGATCTCTAGTCTTTCCTATTCTATTGTCTTCCTCTGTTTCTTTGCATTGTTCCCTTAGGAATGCTGGTTGGAAAGAATCTCCTTCAGGGGTGTCCCAACTGAGGGATCAAACCCAGGTCTTCTGCATTGCAGGCAGGAGATTGTTTACCATCTGAGCCATCAGGGAATCTCAAGAATACTGGAGTGGATAGCCCATCCCTTCTTCAGGGGACCTTCCTGACCCAGGAATCGAACTTTGGTCTCCTGAATTTCAGGCAGATTCTTTACCAGCTGAGCTACCAAGGAACCACATTATAATATTATACATTATATATATATTTTAACTTTCAGCTATGTGGTTTCAAGTTTCATTGATGTTTCTTTGTGTAGTCTTAATCTCTTTCTTTTCATGATATTTCATTTTGGTCTATATTCCACTTTATTCACTCCATGAACCTCTGATTCAGGAACATCAGTGAGTAACTAACCTCAAAATAAAATTAAAAATATTACTCCTAGACATATCATGGTAAAATTATAGAATACAAAATTAGCTGAAAATGTTAAGGAATCTATAGATTAAAGATAGATCAGCCTCAGAAGAACATTAATATTAGTGAAGCATTAGTAAAAGTGTTCTTCCTTATTAAAGGAAACTATTAAAACTGAAAAATATTGAAATATTGTCTCTAATGTGCTGAAATTAATACATCTTTCCCAAGAATTATATTTCATGCATAGTTTTCAAGACTGAGGATGAATCAGAATAATTTGGGGCAGAGGGACTTTCCACAGATTTTTATAAGAAAATTCTAAAGGACGTTTTTTAAGCAGAAATAAAAGAATTAAATGTAAACATTTTGAAATGGAATTTGAAATGAATTATAATCATTCATATTGGTTAATATTTTCTTAATATACAATAATACATAGTTAATATGTAATCTAAATATTCATTGATATATAAAAATAGTAATACCTAGTTTGTATGCATATGTTAAGGGTGAGGCACTGTAAAAGTTAAAAAAAACAAACTGGGAAACAATATACCTTCAAGTGAAAGGGATAATGAAAGTTAAAATATTTTATGACTATCTTAGGAAAACTATAAGGATTTGATTAAATTCACATTTTATTTATCATATATGTAGTCTTAAAAATTCAGGTTATATGCTTAAAGAATAATGAATAAGATGTAACATCCAAACAAGTAGAGAAAATAAAAAATAATGTGAATAAGGTTGAAGAATAATAATGAGACTAAAGTTGAAGAAAAAGAAGCTTGCAATGAAAACCAGGTGCCTACAAAGCACTTAAGATGTTGGAGGAAAATACAAATACATTAGTAAAAAAGAAAAAAAAGTTTAAGACAAAGATTTCGAGTTGAAAAGCAAAACAAGCATTTTGTTGTTTCCAAGAGATGAAACAAAAACAAAGGATGTAAAGAATAGGAAAAACCTATTTTCGGAAATATGAATCAGAAGAAAACTGGTACAGCTAGATTTGAAAAAAAATAAACATTAAAAATATTTCTATAATTATTCATATTGCATTTATCAGGAAAATATACCATTCTAACCTTTATATCCTAAGAAAAAGGTTTGGGATATAAAGAGAAATTACTGATTGAACTACAAGAAATAATTCTAAAATTTGCAAACTCAGCAGATTTTAAAGCACATCTATCAGTAAGTTGCTCTTGAAAGACATCCCAAAAAAGTAAAAGAAAAAAAAGACAAAAATAATTTTGTTTTTTTTTAATTGAATAATAAAATTGATGAAATGTATATAAAAATTGCACATAGAAACAGGGAAATGCAATTTTGAATAAATATATGATAAACATTTTTTTGTAGATTTTTCATATGCTACCTAGACTTTACTGACTTTCAATACATTTCAAAGATTGGTTTTATATGAGCTATATTCTCTTACTATAACATGGTAAGTTATAAATAAATTGCTGGAAAAAGAATAAGCCATATGTTTAGAAATTTAAATGTCAACTTCTAAAAAACTTACAGATCAATGAGAAATTAAAAACTATTCTGAAGAAAGTGAAAATTAAAGTACTATAAGCAAAACTTGAGACAAAATGGGAAGCCCTACTTGGAGAAGCACGGGCAGCTGCAACTGGTGCACTAAGCACGTCGAAGAGGAGCTACCCTTTGTCCGAGGTCAGGGGCAGAAGCAGGGAGGACCCCATGCCCAAAGGGCGGCAGCCAAGAGGAGTTACCCCATGTCCAAGGTCAGGGGCAGTGGCCGAGAGTGCCAGGCTGCAATGGTGTAGGAACGGCCAAGAGGAGATACCCCACATCCGAGGTCAGGGGCAGCTGGGANAGGAGGAGAAGGGGATGACAGAGGATGAGATGGCTGGATGGCATCACTGATTCAATGGACATGAGTTTGGATGAACTGCGGGTGTTGGTGATGGACAGGGAGGCCTGGCGTTCTGCAGTACATGGGATCATTAAGAGTCAGACACTACTGAACAACTGAACTGAACTGAACTGAAGGTACAATAACAGTGCAAGAAAAACATTGTGTCAACTCTGCAGCTCATAGACACAGGAGGAAGGGAAGGGGACGGAAGGGAAGGAAGACATAAATATTACATGATAAAGACTTACATCTTAGACTATGAAATTTAAGTCCCTTGCAGTCCAAGGGACTCTCAAAAGTCTTCTCCAACACCACAATTCCAAAGCATCAATTCTTCGGCACTCACCTTCTTCACAGTCCAACTCTCACATCCATATATGACCATTGGAAAAACCATAGCCTTGACTAGATGGACCTTAGTTGGCAAAGTAATGTCTCTGCTTTTGAATATGCTGTCTAGGTAGGTCCTAACTTTTCTTCCAAAGAGTAAGCATCTTTTAATTTCATGGATGCAATCACCATCTGCAGTGATTTTGGAACCCCTCAAAATAAAGTCAGCCACTGTTTCCCCATCTATTTGCCATGAAGTGATGGGACTGGATGCCATGATCTTCATTTTCTGAATGTTGAGCTTTAAGCCAACTTTTTCACTCTCCTCTTTCACTTTCATCAAGAGGCCCTTTAGTTTCTCTTCACTTTTTGCCATAAGGGTGGTATCATGTGCATATCTGAGGTTATTGATATTTCTCCTGGCAATCTTGATTCCAGCTTGTGTTTCTTCCAGTCCAGTGCTTCTCATGATGTACTCTGCATATGAGTTAAATAAGCAAGGTGACAATAGACAGCCTTGACATACTCCTTTTCCTATTTGAAACCAGTTTGTTGTTCCATGTCCAGTTGTGAGACAAAAAGCTACTAAGGACTACAGTGGGCAGAATGACTTTCTATCAGCTGGAATAAAACTCTGGTAAAAGTCTTTCCCCTAAGAGTATAGGCTCTTATTATATGGACCACTCTGGGAAAATTTCACAATTGTTACCCTTTTCCATCCTTAGTGAGAGACATGAGTGAATGTTTCTTGACCAATGCTATCAGAACCTGGTAGGATTACTGTAGGTAAAAGCCACACGACTGTTAGAAGCACTCAAGAACTGAGGCCTCCAAGAGTTTCTCATGTTAGTTCAAACACCATCTCTGGCATTATGTCAAAGTTACCATTTAAGAGTTCCTCCCAGTTTATAGCTCCAACATCTACTCCAAGTAGGAATATCTCAGCTGTGATTCTCTGGATTCACCTATCTCTCCTGATTACAGGAAGGCAGTTGGTACTCAAATCTTTTTTCTTCAATGGGTCCTAAAATAGGCATTGATTTTCAGTTTGTTCAGCTTTTTTCTGGCTATAAGGATGTGAGTGGCTTGTAAGAGTGATATCTATACTCTGTATATCATAACTGAAACAAAAAATGGGGTACTTTTTTCAACTTTCTGATTCACATAGTCTTTACTCAAATGTAAATGTTTCAAGTAAAAATAGATCTGTAATCTGTATTTTCCTTCTTCTCACTGAACAAGCTATTGAAGTCTTAATTTCCATTATCATCAATTCATGCATAATTCAGCCTCCAATGATACAGTGATGGCAACCAATTCAAGAGATTCATTTAGCCTCTTGCACATTCTCTGAGAAGAATACTTATATAGTAGTACCATGAGGTGAGCCTCCTGCTGTGTTAGTTAAACAGAAATCCTAATACGTAAACTTTCTTATTTGCTCTATAACAAACTCAAGAAATAATTTTCATGCCTGCTGGTCTTTTTAGGAAAATGCACATGGAAATTTGTTTTTGTTGTTTTATTTTATTTTACTTTGTTTTAAATTCTTAATAGAGATACTCCCTAGAGGCTATGACTTGAGTTGTTGTAAACATTTCCATTCTTTCTTTAAAAAAATACTTATTTATTTTTATTGAATTATAGTTGATTTAAAGTGTTGTGCTAGTTTCTGGTATACAGCAAAGTGATTTAGATGTATATGTATACATCTGAGTGTATTATATATATATATATATTATTTTCCATCTTGGTTTGTTACAGAATATTTAATATAGTTCCCTGAATGAATGTAGTGCCATACAATAGGACTTTTTCATTCTTAATTCCTCTTTTGATATTTAAATATATAGGCAAGTGTATGAAACACAAATATCCCACTAAATGAATTAACATAAAGCTAATCCCTTTTTAATTATGATTATGATCCAGGTAAAGAAATAAAGTTAAATAATCACTCAAAATTCCCCTTATCACATCAAATTACTATTACCCGGGAGATGTCAATTATGGAGGTTGTTTCTTTAATAATTTAATGATTATCTCAAGATTCAATTCAATTCCTCCATGAACTCTCCACCAAAAAGTAAGCCCAAAGGAGGAAAAGCTTCCCAGAATGTAAATGACTGGATGTCAAAGACTCAAGCAGCTGTCCTTCTCTGAGTTATGTCAACATCAGTTCTTATATGAAGGTCTTGCTCTTAATTTCTAAAAATCATGAAAATCTTTTTCCTAAGGATGAAAGACACAGGCTATCTCAATATTCTGAATGATAGCACATTACCCTCAACGCTTCCGTAGACTCCTCAGTAACAGAGAAGTGGTGTATTTCAGGTAAAATTCATAGTCTACTCTCAAAAGAGCATCTCAAGCTGATCTACTGAGGTGCTGAAAGAAAAATGATACAATTTATGCTCATATAAAACTTTATAACTTTCTATTTTTGTATATAATATACACTTTATATTGTGAACTAGCACTACTGTGTATAGAATTTATGGACCCCACAACATCAATATATGAAGGACACATGTACAGAATATTTATGTGATGAAAATTTGGAGAATGCTAATATATATTATTTGGTGTTACCATATTTTTTTGAGTTTCATAAATTTTAATATCCCTATTATTAAAGAATGCAGAGGTCCTGGGGTGATTGTGGGCTCAGAGGCCTTTAAGGCAGTAGTCTTGCTAGTGGATGGGGCTGNAAAATTTGGAGAATGCTAATATATATTATTTGGTGTTACCATATTTTTTTGAGTTTCATAAATTTTAATATCCCTATTATTAAAGAATGCAGAGGTCCTGGGGTGATTGTGGGCTCAGAGGCCTTTAAGGCAGTAGTCTTGCTAGTGGATAGGGCTGTGTCTCTGCCAGGCAAGTTTCTTGGGCTTAGGTGTCTCAGTACTGGTGCTGACAAGCAGCTGGGTGGTTCGGGTCCCAGAGATAAAAATCTTTAAGGAGGAGTCTACAGTGGCACTTACCAGCATCAGAGTCCACGTGGTAGATCCAACTTTCCCAATGGCTATGGCTAGTGTTTATGTTCCCAGGGTGAGCCCCAGCTGCCTTCTGCTCTTCTAAGAGGTTCTTCTAGATCAGCAAATGTATCTAACCCAGGCTCCTTTGAAACTACCACTCTGCCCTGGGTCCTGAAGATTTTGTGTGTGTTCTTTGAGGGTGGAGTCTATGTTCTATAGCTCTTTAGCTCCTGTGAGAGTAATTCTTGGTGGTCTTCAAAGCTACATGTTCTGAGGACTCATTTTCCTTGTGCAGGATCTCTGGGCTAGGGAAGCTGATATTGGGCTTGGGCCAATCACTCTTAAGCAAGAAGCTCTGCAATTGTAATTATCCTCCTATTGGTAAGTCACCTACCAGGTCTTAACTGTATAATATCTTTGCTCTTCCTACCCATCTTATTGTGGTTCCTTCTTTTTATCTTTAGTTGTTGAAGATATTTTCTTCTAGTCTTCTGATTTTTCTCATAAAATAATATCTCTATACATGGCTGTAATTTTGGGGTGCCTGTGGGAGAAAGTGAGCTCAGGGTCTTCATACTCTGCCAACTTGCCCACTCCCCTGGTTTATATATATATATATATTTAAATAGATATATCATATATACAGAAAAGTGCACAATACATAAATGTTCCATTCAAGAACTATCAGAAGGCAACCCCCTTTTTATAATTATCAATTTAATAAATTAAATGATCACATAAATCTCTAAAATAACCACCTCACATCCATTCCCTCTCAATTTCCATCCATCGCTTTAAAGTTATGATGCTTTAGTGTTTTATAGAGTCATATAGTATGCATTATTTTGTATTTGTGCTCTTTGCCTCAATCTTGTCTCTGATATTTATGTATGCTATTAAATTTATATATCAATTGTTATTTTCATTGCTTTAAGATATTCTGTTGATAGAAGAATATACCACAATTTATTTACTCATTCTATTATGGACTGACAGATGTATTATCTCAAGTTTGGGTGTTATGAATACTGATGTTCTAAATTATCTTTTAAAAATTTTTTAATATTTCTTTTTAAAATATATTAAAGTCTGGAATGACTAAGTCATAGGGTATGTGAACAATCATCTGTTATGAATAATGTCAAACTGATTTCCAAAGTGGATATACTGTAATATACTGGTATAAACTTCTCCAATAATGCAAATAAAGAAAATGTAGAGGGAACTTCCTTGGTAGTCCAGTGGTTAGGACTCCATTCACCCAGTGCAGGGGGCCTGGGTTTGATTCCTGGTGGCGTAACTGGATCCCTGATGTCATGACTAAAGATCCCACAACTAAAGTGCAGCCAAATATATGCACTTACATATATGAAATATAGATGTAATTATGATAAGAAATAGTCAGTTGGCACTTAAATACAAGTGGAGATATTTCAATATAATTTTGTCAGTAACTATTATAATGAACAAAAAATTAATGAATATATAGACAATTTTAATGGCCTTAATTCACTGCATATGTATGAAACACTGCACCCAATTACAGAATATTATGTTCTTTGAAAACTACCATGATCATTTTAAAAAGGTGACCATATGCTGGTCAGTAACAAATGACTGAAATAATGAAGAGTACGTTCTCTAACCAGAATGAAATCAGGCTTGAAATCTATATTAAAAAATACACTTTAAAAAACCTCATGAGTGAGAGAAAATATCTCAAAGGGTCATATCTTATAAAACACCCAGGTGAGCAGATTCAATTGAAAAGAAACCCAATATGAATTGCTGACAGCAATCAAGACTTTCATAAAAAATACAACTTCAGATTTCAATTCATTTTTTTTCCCATGAAGACTTTATGCATTTTCCTTTCTCAGTAAAATGAGTATTTTCTCCTTTGTGGTCTAATTGTATCTCACAAAAAGTTTTAGTTTATACGCGTGGTTTTCCTACTTTTCTGAGCTTCATGAGGGAGGATATCTCAAATATTCAGAAAGTCACAAATAAGTAATAGAAATGGAATAAATAATTAATGAGGTAAATGAAAGCTCTTTTAAACCATATATTATCAACCCATGTAAGATGGTAGGCATTGAGAGAGGGCATCAGGGGGCAGACAGACTGAAAACATAATCACAGACAACTAGCCAATCTGATCACATAGACCACAGCCTTGTCTAATTCAATGAAACTAAGCCATGCCATATGGGGCCACCCAAGATGGAAGGGTCATGGTGGAGAGGTCTGACAGTATGTGGCCCACTGGAGAAGGGAATGGCAAACCACTTCAGTATTCTTGCCTTGAGAACCCCATGAATAATGTGAAAAGGCAAAAAGACAGGACACTGAAACATGAACTTCCTGGGTCAGTAGGTGCACACTGGAGATGAGTGGAGAAATAACTCCAGAAAGAATGAAGGGATGGAGGCAAAGCAAAAACACCACCCAGTTGTGGACGGGACTTGTGATAGAAGCAAGGTTCGATGTTGTAAGGAGCAGTATTACACAGGAACCTGGAATTTTAGGTCCATGAATCAAGGCAAATTGGAAGTGGTCAAACAGGAGATGACAAAAATAAACATTGACATTCTAGGAATCAGTGAACTAAGATGTACTGGAATGGGTGAATTTAACTCAGATGACCATTATAGCTACTACTGTGGGCAGGACTTCCTTAGAAGAAATGGAGTAGCCATCATAGTTAACAAAAATGTCTGAAATACATTACTTGGATGTGATCTCAAAAACAATAGAATGATCTCTGCTCATTTCCAAGGCAAACATTCAATCTCATGGTAATCCAAGTCTATGCCCCAACCAGTAATGCTGAAGAAGCTGGAGTTGGACAGTTCTATGAAGACCTACAAGACCTTCTAGAACACATCCCCCAAAAGATGTTCTTTTCATTATAGGGGACTGGAATTAAAAAATAGGAAGTCAAGAAACACCTGGAGTANAACCTAGATAGCATATTCAAAAGCAGAGACATTATTTTGCCAACAAAGGTCTGTCTAGTGAAGGCTATGATTTCTCAGTGGTCATGTATGGATGTGAAAATTCGACTATAAAGAAAGCTGAGCACGGAAGAATTGATGCTTTTGAACTGTGGTGTGAAGAAGTCTCTTGAGAGTCCCTTGGACTGCACGGAGAGCCAACCAGTTCATCTCAAAAGAGATCAGTCCTGGGTGTTAATTGATAGGACTGATGTTTAAGCTGAAGCTCAAATACTTTGGCCACCTGATGCAAAGAGCTGACTCATTTGAGAAGACCCTGATGCTGTGAAAGATTGAGGGCAGGAGGAAAAGTGAACAACAGAGGCTGATATGGTTGAATGGCATCACCGATTAAAGGGACATGAATTTGCATTGACTCAGGGAGTTGGTGATGGACAGGGAAGCCTGGCGTTTTGCAGTTCCTAGGGTCACAAAGAATTGGACGTGACTGAATGACTGAATTGAACTATCAAATTAGAAGCATTGGTTTGACAGTGCACAGGGTGAGTATACAGAAACCTATATACAGTATTTTCAGCTTTTTAAAAGAAGAGACAGACTGCAATATTGTAAAATAATTATCCTCCTATTAAAATAAAAAAAGAAAAGAAAAGCAGAAGAAAAATGGTTGAATTCATTCTTTCAATATAAATTGGCTAACTCTGCAAATGATTCCAGTCGTTTGATACAAAATCTCAATCTTTTGGGGTATGAAGCTTCTGTCAGACTATTGTTTCTCATTTATCACATGTTATTCTTTCTGGGCATCATATAGTAAGAAATTACATCACAGTTATGATTGGATGTATTTATTATTAAGTTTCCCATAATAAGAGAAAAATAAAAGAAGAAAACTCAAAAATTTGCGACTACAATGTAAAGCAATCAAAAGAAGTTTCTGGGAGAAGGAAGTCTGTGGAGAGGTCTACAGTGGAGAGATATCTTTGTTATATGAATTACATAACTCAAAGATATTTGAAACAGTCCTGCATGTTCTAAGAAGTCCATGTGATCAGGTAGTCTACAATGTGAGAAATTAGGAACAAACAGCCCAGAATTCTTTAGAGGTTGATTAAACATATAATTCAGTCTTGATATTTGTGTGATGGATTGCTTTTATCACACTCAAAAAGTAGAGGGGCTTCAGATAAACAAGAAACACTGTTAAAGAGAGAAAATTAAAAGCCCAGTTAACTACATAGTCAATGCCTCATATCGATTCATTAGTTAAGAGATATCTTGCATAGAGCAGATGAATCAAGGTGCATCCTTCTGAGTCACAACATCTTCCTGAAGGTTATGACGACTCCCATCTACTCTGTTCTGATGAAGCAGGCCACGTCTGGCTTTCACTATAACACCTGTTCTTGTCCTTGGTGCCTACAGTCAGTTGGTTGAAAAACCAACATCAAATTCATGAATCACTAGTTATACAAACTGATCAGTGATCTATGAAGAGCTTTTGATTGAAAGTTTATTGCATGAAAGGGCAATGGTAATCACCTGAATAGCTATTTCACTGATAAATTTGAATCAGAGATATTAGGCTTATTAATTAATTGGGGGAAATTAAAAGCTTAACATATATTTAAGTCAGCAAGTGTGGAAAATGATTGAAATAGAGTCAGTAGGTAGGACCTGTGAATGTGTTGGAATCTCCAAAGATGGGCATCATCAATGCTTCCTTCCTTTAAATATACACATCTATTACCCATGAGGAAATGTAATCCATTTTCTTCTTTCTTCTTGTTTCTAGACTTGCCTCATGACTCTTTGATAACTAAAATGGGAGGAAGCCTGGAAGCCTCTGCTTTTGCTCTTCAAGTAATTTGCCTAGTCTGAGTACTCAGAGATGCCATGGTGTGAGGAAGTCCACACTACATTGGTAGAAAAGCCCATATAGAAGTGTGAAGAAAGTGAAAGTGAGAGTTAGTAGCTCAGTTATACTCAATTATTTGTGCCTGTAGCCCACGAGGCTCCTCTGTCCATGGAATTCTCCAAGCAAGAATACTGGAGTGGCTAGTAACTTTTTCTCCAAGGGATCTTTCAGACTCAGTGATCAAACCCAAGTCTGCTGCATTGCAGGCAGATTCTTTATCATCTGCCTTGATACAAATATATGAGTTAAAACTTCTTAGGTCTCACAACATCACCCAGGTGAGGGCAGCCTCAGCAAGGCCATGTGGAACAGAAGAAACACACATCAGGATCTGGTCAGCCCAAAGAATCATGAAAAATAATAAATAGTGGTTGTTTTATGTCACCAAGTTTGGGGGGTGGTTACAATACATTAATAAATATGAGTAATAAAGCATGATTAAGCAGAAATCAAAACCAGAGAAAACACATCTTCAGGAGAGACTAATTGCTCATTGGTGGAGGCAGAAACAGTACAGGATGAGGGAGAAGAACAAAGCATGTTAAATGACAGCCCTCAAGGCTTGCAAAGTGTTTGCTGAATAAGAAGGTCAATAGTAGGTGCAAAGACCTCCAGTCTTCATCTCTTGGTTGTTTACTAACAAAACATTTCAATTTGAAATAATCATTCTTTCTCTACTCCTTCCTTATACTTATTCTCCACCCAAATACAAACAGTGATGGTTTGATATCACTATTTTATGACTGGCAAATACAAAATTAACATTCTCAACAGTGCTTAGAGAAATTAATTTAGAGTAAGGGATATTATTAAATTAAGACTACAGATGAAGTGGTTTAGATAGTCTGTTAGGGTCTGGACACTCATTTTTCTTCTCTGATTTTTCTGAGTTTCATGAGAAAGGAGTTGGACTATTTGTGGAGTGTCATCTTGGTGCTCATTCTGGGAGACTCCTACAAAACAGTTAAGGTTGCTTTTAGAATTCTTTCATTCTTTCCTGGCTATTAGCCAGAGAGTTCAGTTTTTCACCATGTGAGTTTCTCTATAACACAATAAGATGCCTGTGTGTTCTTAAGACATAATGTCTGGCTTACCTCCAGATCTGAAAATATAAGAGTGGAAAAGGCACAGAGGATCCCTGATGGAAAACAGTCTTTTATAACTTAATCTTGAAAGTACTTGTACAAAATATATGAGAAGGAACCACAAAAGGGTATGGATATCAGGAAGGAGGAATCATTGGGAGTGGTCTTGGAGGTTGGCTACAACAAATGGTCATTTGATCCAGAAACAAGCAAACATGCATTAGAATAATATTTAAGCATGCCTTCTCTAGGTAAAAATATTAAATATTTCCATCATCTTTAAGCATCATCTTAAGATAATTGCTAACTTTGAAGTATATCATGATTCTTTTTTGATTTTTATGTTTTGATTTCCATGTTTTGCTGAAAACACTATGCTTTCTGAATGTTAACAATGAATGTTGACACACTGAGTACCTGTGCTGTATCAGCATTCTTGAAAACAGATAATCCAGGACAGCAGATCCTTGAACAACATGGATTGGAGCTGCCTTGGTCCAATTATACAGAGATTTTCTTCAGTAGTAAATGCCACTGTAGTACAAGATCTAGAAATTGGTTAAATCCAAGGATGTAGAATCACAGACACAGAAATTGCGAAGACAGAAGACTGAATATAAGTTCTACATACATTTTTGGTTTCTTGGATGGTTGACTCCCCTAACTCTCCATTGTTCAAAGGTTAACTGTATTTACTTTTTCATCCAACACCTTTCATTCTTTTGACCTTATTACTATTGAAAACATTCACTACAACATAAGGAAAAAAGGTATTAACAAACAATAAACAAATAGTTATAGTTCTGCACCATATTGTAAATGACCAAGCCTCTGCAGCAAGAATGCTTGGATTATTTTCTGAACATCTATCTCTGCAGCAGGATACTCAGCCCTTTATTTTCCATCACATTCTATGCATATCTAGTAACGTCTCATGATTTCCCACTGACACCACCTACTGCAGGCCTGGTGGCTTTTTGCATTGCTGACTTTGACAGGGGCCATAACAACCTACCAAGTGGTCATCAGGGACAACAGAAAAGAATATTCCTCACCTACAACCCTAGAACCAAAAAGTTGGGATACCGCCAGCTGCTCTGGCCTAAGGACACTTTATTTGAATGTATGTACTCTGAATGTGCTTCTTGTGCCTGATGAGGATATGAAAAAGAAAGACACATTGTGTCTGATCGTCTTTCATGTTAAACCACACATAAAGTCAGAACTTTACCAGGGACTTCCCTGGTGGCTCAGACCGTAATGCATCTGCCTACAATGCGGGAGACCCAGGTTCGATCCTTGGGTTGGGAAGATCCCCTGGAGAAGGAAATGGCAACCCACTCCAGTATTCTTGCCTGGAAATCCCATGGACAGAGGAGCCTGGTAGGCTATAGTTCACGGGGCCACAAATAGTCGGACACCACTGAGTGACTTCACTTCAAAGTCAGAACTATTTTCTGCATGTTCTTCATAATTAGAAGAGACCATGGAAGAAGCTTAAAGTACAAAGCATAAATGTAACAAACTCTTTCTGATTTTAACAATAACATTTGGTAATGACTCCATTTCCATCAAGNTAGTTCACGGGGCCACAAATAGTCGGACACCACTGAGTGACTTCACTTCAAAGTCAGAACTATTTTCTGCATGTTCTTCATAATTAGAAGAGACCATGGAAGAAGCTTAAAGTACAAAGCATAAATGTAACAAACTCTTTCTGATTTTAACAATAACATTTGGTAATGACTCCATTTCCATCAAGTTCAAAATCAGGCAAAATTAATCAACAATGTTAGAGGTCAGAACATTGATTTCCTCTGGGGAGGCATCAACCAAAATGTGCCAGGAGAGTCTAGGTTGCTGGAAGTGTTTTCTGTATCTTGATTTAGACAGTGGTTACACAGGTGTATATGTATGCAAAAGGTGTTATGCTGAACCTTAAAGGCTTTTGAACTTTACTGTATGCAAGTTACATCCTAATCAAAAAATATAATACAATGAAAAGTAATACTTGACTAAATATGGAAAGTTGAGAAGTGCTAAGCCAGATGGAATCCCAGGACAACAGACAAAAATCCAGACTGTTTCAAATAAAGGCTAAGCCAGGAACTATTCTCATTTTTCCTATAAGCCAAGAGTCAGAGAGCTATAAAAATTGTTTTTGCTTAAAGATATTCTTCAATTCCTCAGAACTCTCTCCCAAAATAAAGATTTCTGTCATTTCACATGCAAGAAAAATAACATAATTATAACCAAACACATGGCAATAAAACTTTATGTATACAAAAACTTAGAAACCTTGGGACTGGCCAAAATGCAAAAATAAAGCAACAAATTTACAAAGCAAGAATTTTAGGAGCAATGAGGGATGTACCAGTAACACAACATAAGCATAGGAATCCACAGCCAAGATCCTTGATTTTTAAAACTGCATTTAATATTTAGATATGTATATATATATAGTTGATTTTCAATGTTGTGTTAGTTTAATGTGTACAGCAAAGTTATTTCAGTTATACATATAAATACATCTCTTCTTTTTCAGATTTTTTTCCCTTACAGGTTATTACAAAATAGTAAGTATAGTTCCCTGTGCTATGTAGTAGGTCGTTGTTCATTATCTATCTTTTGTATAGTAGTGTGTGTATGTTAATTTCAACAATCCCACTATATTTTCCATTATATATTTAATGCCTAAAATCAGATATATTTACATGTCAAATTTGAAGTACCCTAATGCCCCAGTTGTTGGAAAATAATTAAAGGAATTTAAGACTACAGTGTGGTCATGCTCAGTCCTCTTGCCTCCCCAAGATGTGGCATGTGACAAAAGTAGGGAAGAACAACTAGAAAACTTAAGAAGGAGTGTTTCATTTCCATTTTGAAATAAAATAATTTATGAATAAAAGTATTATGTTGTCTGCACTGAACTTTGATAAAATCATTATCAGTTCATTTTGGAATGAGCACATGACAATAATGACACCCATGGGATGGAAATCTAATGCTATGTGGAAGCGAACACAATCATTTATTACCATAGAGTACTTTAGATTGATCTAGCTCGATGGTACCCCACTCCGGTACTCTTGCCTGGAGAATCCCATGGACAGAGGAGCCTGGTAGGCTGCAGTCCATGGGGTCATGAAGGGTCGGACACAACTGAACGACTTCCCTTTTGCTTTTCACTTTCATGCACTGGAGAAGGAAATGGCAACCCACTCCGGTGTTCTTGCCTGGAGAATCCCAGGGATGGGGGAGCCTGGTGGGCTGCCATCTATGAGGTCACACAGAGTCGGACACGACTGAAGTGACTTAGCAGCAGCAGCATCTCTTTAAACTTTTCAGAGTCTCTGCATTTTACACTCTTTCATCGATCCTCAAAATAGCTATGTGAGAGACAAGAGAGAAATCTCATCTCCACATGCTGGAGGAAAACCTGAGGCAAAGAACAAAGACTGAGCCTGGAAGGACTGTAACAAGGTTCACATCCAGGTGGCTACTACCTTGTCAATCATACTACATGGCTGACTTTATTGTTGTTGCCTTTATGAATAACAAAAATAATGTCTTAAATGAAACATAAGTCATTAGATTTGACAGCAAAAGTGTAAATAAGCTCTTTTGCTAATTTATATTCTCATGTTTGTATAGCACACAAGGTTAAGTTGAAAGGCATAAACTGCATTTTGGCTTTAAAAAAAGAATCTGTATATTCTCTATGATGGGCTTCCCCAGTGGCTCAGCAGTAAATAATCCATTTGCAATGCAAAAGATGTGAGTTTGACCCCTGGGTCGGGAAGATTCCCTACAGAAGAAAATGGCAACTCACTCTAGTATTCTTGCCTGGGAAATCCCACGGACAGAGGAACCTGGCAAGGTACAGTCCATGGGGTCACAAGAGTTGAACAAGACTTAGTGACTAAACAATAACAACATATTCTCTACAACTAGAAGGTCATCAAGATGCAAGTTTTATCTGCACTGTTTAGCCTCATTCCTGATTCATTCTTTCACTGACCTCTTAACAAATTGAAAATTTACCCCCACTATTCATAGTGAAGGTGGTCTATCTACTAATTGCTGAAATTCTAGAAACAAAGAATTCTGGGCTTTGTACGATGTCTTTTGAAATATATGGTAATCAAAGTTGCTTGATTTCACCCTAAACTATCACAGGTCAAAGGACAAACAAGAAGTAGGGTATAGAGTTAATAGCCCTGGAAACATGTATCCAATTAGGGGTACAATGAAGAGGAAAAAGGGGAGGTTTAAGATAAAGGCTGGACTCCAAAGTCAGGAGGCTGACTTCTAATTCTACCTGTGGAGACGCCATGGGTTTTCCAGCTTTCTCAGTCATCTGTAAAATAGCTAATATTAATAATTATTTATGTTATTATATTATTCCCAGAACTACTGGAAAGATTGTATGTACACAAAATGCCTAAAATACTCTAGAAATAATATCTATTATAGCTGGTTGAATAGAAGCATTAACTATAGTAGGTATAAAATATAAGTAAGTCACATAATTACAAAATGTCTTTTAATGTAATATTTAGATCATTTTTTTTAATGTAAAATTTTCACATTTTGCATCTAAATTCATTGATTATGCCTAAAAAGGTCGGGAAAGCCTTATAGCTTTATTAAATTGATCAGCATCTAATAATTATCTACAGAAACAGATGTTACTTCAACTGGAAACAAATTATTTTATACATAGGGAAGAAAATTAAAGGATCGAACACTGTGGAGATCTTCAGAATGACCATATGGAGGCTAAGAGGAAAGAAAAATAGCAATAACCTCAGGATTTCTGATTAGGGCTTAATTCTTTAATGTTTTCCACGTGGTTTTTGTCTTGGATATTTTTTACATCTCATTTGACTCCAGTTTAGGAGTTTGTGCAAACAGACACACACACACACACACACACATACACTTTGCTACTGCTAAGTCGCTTCAGTCGTGTCCGACTCTGTGTGACCCCATAGATGGCAGCCCACCAGGCTCCCCTGTCCCTGGGATTCTCCAGGCAAGAACACTGGAGTGGGTTGCCATTTCCTTCTCCAATGCATGAAAGTGAGAAGTGAAAGGGAAGTCGCTCAGTTGTGTCCGACTCTTAGCGACCCCGTGGACTGCAGCCTACCAGGCTCCTTCGCCCATGGGATTTTCCAGCAAGAGTACTGGAGTAGGTTGCCATTTACTTTGGTGCTGCTCAAATCCAGAAGGAGATATTGAATTATTTCCTTTTTTCATGTCACTGTGAATTGTGCTTTTGTTTGGCCTCTAAAAGTAAGTGGCATTGTCCATCTCCTTTAGGTCCTCTGAAAATATAATCTCTGCCAAAGAAAAACTACTAACACAGAGAGTTCCCAGAGGTTTTTAGTTTTTCTTTTTTTTCCCCTTCTTTGCCTGGTCTCAGGCTTTTTCTTAGAGCACTTGTTTCTAAGTTATTTCTTCTGTTGCTGACTATCTTAGCCTCTGGTTCATCATTAACTTTTACCCTTCAAAAAGAGGATCAGGTCATGCCCTCTTTGGGCACTTTCCTCAGTATATCCTTGGCTTTCCTTTGACAATGAGTAAAGTTTATCCCTTACTAGCAATACTTCAGTTTACCAAGGATAAACACCTCTTACATTATGACCTGGGTCTGGAGTTCTTTACCTTGATAATACTGAACTCCACATCCATCTTGGGGACCATCTATTGTATCTGTGTTAGATTCATAAGGCATAACTGGATTATTTTTTTTTAATAAATTTCAGGATGTAGTATTAAAATCACAGGAGATTAAAGTAGAAAATGACCTCAGAGATAATGTATTCTTAATTTTTTTTATAATAGGTAGATGATTGAGGCCAAATTATATTAAAGGATGTGACTGATTTCATAGATAGGAAGTGAGGCATTTTCAGAATTAAAACCTGAAGATCTGCATCTGAGCAGATTGAGGTATAGAAACTCACCTGTGAGTTTGGGAGGACAGTTCCAAGATGAAGTGCCGAGGAGCATGATGATGCAGGACATGGAGCCAGGTACAGCAGCATATAATGCAAGGTCATTGATGATTGCAAGGATTGACATCAGGGCAGCAGGAGGCAGTATCTGGAGTTCTGTTGAAGATTAGAAGGAGTAGAATGACTCTGTCTTTCTTCTCATTAATGTTTCTAATTGTTACCAGTTATTGGGGAATAATTGAAACATTGTTCTAAACCTATAATTTGTATTAATTTATCAATCTAATTTCTACTGATGTATTGTTGTATCTGTACAACAATCCTGTGGGCAAGTATTTCTATCTTCATGAAACTAGTGTCACATAAAGCAAACCAAGAGATGGACGTGATGGCCAGAGCCTTACAATGTGCTCATCCCCAGGCAGACTGGTTCTAAAGTCCCAGTCTTAATGAAACCAGTGCATTACTTCTCTATATCCCATTGTCAGAACTGGTGTCTTGAACTACATGAATGTTTAGGGTCAGTTTCCTCTGACATCACAGTGGGCCAGAATTTAGATGATGTGAACCTGGAAATTTTACTAATTACTCAAGGCTCATTTCAATTCCTTTCCATAAATTATCTTTCCCTCTCTAAACCCGGGNTGCATTACTTCTCTATATCCCATTGTCAGAACTGGTGTCTTGAACTACATGAATGTTTAGGGTCAGTTTCCTCTGACATCACAGTGGGCCAGAATTTAGATGATGTGAACCTGGAAATTTTACTAATTACTCAAGGCTCATTTCAATTCCTTTCCATAAATTATCTTTCCCTCTCTAAACCCGGGTGCTGTAAGTCTGGAAGGGGAACAAAATCCACTGCCATCTTGATTGCCGGCCTGTGAGTCAATTGCTAAGGCAGAATAGACAGGCTCATCTACAACCTATGTATTACCCTGAGTTTGCTCATCATCCATCATCATTCTAATTTGTTGATGTGGCTGAAAAGAAGCAAGTGCTAAATGAGATTTTTGTTATTATTCTTTTACTTATTTTGTCCTCTGGCTGACCCTGGTACCTGTGACATAGCAGGATAGCACTTACATTTCTTCCATGTGTGTTTGTTAAGATGCTTTGGAACTATTTCCTATCCTTCATGTGTAGCCCATGGAAATTAGGGGAACCCAGACCACTTACAACATGAAGGGTCAGCAGTCAAGTAAGAGAGAAACCTTATCTTTCTAGAGGTTTTGTCCTCTGGGTTGTTGCTATCATTCTCTTTTTATCAGGAGATCAGTAATCAAGGGAAACCACAAAGATTCAAGACACATACGTTGGTCTGTTTTCAAGGGGGAAAATACCATTTCTTAAATCTGAGTGATTGTGATTGGGGAAGGTCATTCCACCCCCCCACCCCCCC
>SJYA01000259.1:186066-208719 GCA_006410615.1 Neotragus moschatus
TGGACTGCAAGAGTTTAAATTTATCAAGGCCAGGAACACTTATGTAAACATGAATGATCCTAGAGCAGAACTGTTCCTAAGCAGGACTGGGAAGAAAGTAGTCTTCTACCATCTGTCATTAGACAGATTGAAGGCATTCAGTGATGGTCATATTGCCTGTGCCCACAATCCCAACATATTTCCACCCTTCACCACAGAGGATACAAATCTTCATTATATTACTGTGAATTAAGTATTATCATCCTCATTTTAAGATGAGCATAATGAGCCTAAAAATTCCATCACCTGACTCTGGAGAAATTACTTTTTCCTTATTCCACTTCTGCTCCTGAATTGTCATCTCTAACCCATTGTATTGATGTTCTCCCCTTCTTTGCTTTGTGACCCACTTATGATCATATGCTCATCCTCTGAATGTACCCATACAGGTCATCTCTTGTGTGTCATGACCCGATACTGTCTCAATCCCAACTGCTTCTTCATACTGAAGTTGTATAGGAAGTGAAATTTGAATGATTCTTTAAATGAGCTAATTTTAGTATCCATCCAGGGAGAAGGTTATACACATACTGCCACCATAAGTATATCTGGGGACAGTAGTTTTAATTATGAACACATATTTTTGAACACCTTGCCAAGGTCCCTGTCTTCCTCCTTTCATGGGACATGGACTGCAAGATTATTAGACAGATATACGGAAAACTAGTCCAACTCATCTTGGTTTGGTATCATGTCAAAGCCTTTTCACTTCTGAATCACTAGGGAAAATCTAGAAATACAACTAATCTGACACACTGAAAAAAACATCATTTCATCTGCTCATTAATTTACTTGCTCATTCGTACAGTCTTTACACAAATGATTCTGATTGCTTAACAAACCCAGAACCTTCTGCTATGAATTACAGCTATGGAGATGAGTGTGCTTTTCACTGTCCCTCATCATCATTATAAGTTTTCAGACTAGAGGCAAATAGACCTAAAAATGTACATTATAGCCTAATGGTTGCATTCACGAGGAAGCCAGAGTGCCACATTAAACACAAATTAAGGGACCCAAGAAGATGTCTCAGAGATATTGAGAAAACTAAATATTCAAGGAGAGAAGAATTATTAAAGAATTAAAAAAAAATGTTGGTGTAGGGCTTCTCTGGTGGCTCAGATGGTAAAGAATTTGCCTGTTATGTGGGAGAACTGGGTTCAATCCCTGGGTCAGGAAGATTCCTTGGAGAAGGGAATAGCAACCCACTGCAGTATACTTGCCTGGGGAATTCTGTGGACAGAGGAGCCTGACAGGCTACAGTCCTTGGGGTTACAAAGTCAGACATGACTGAGCCAGTAACATTTTCAATTTTTTCTTTTATATTTGATTTATGACATTGTGTTAGTTTTATATCAGGTATACAGCAAAGTGAAACAGTTACACATATATCCACTATTTTTTAAGATTGTTTTCCCATATGGGCCATTAAAGAGTATTGAGCAGAATTCCCTGTGCTATACAGTATATCCTTATTTGTTATCTATTTTATGTACAGTAGTCTGTATGTGTCAGTCCCTATCTGCTGATTTATTCCTCACTCCTTGCTGCTGCTGCAGCTGCTAAGTCACTTCAGTCGTGCCTGACTCTGTGTGACCCCATGGACAGCAGCCTATCAGGCTTGGCCGTCCCTGGGATTCTCCAAGCAAGAACACTGGAGTGGGTTGCCATTTCCTTCTCCAATGTAGGAAAGTGAAAAGTGAAAGTGAAATCACTCAGTCGTGTCCNTTCAGAGAATCCATCTCATGGTCACACAGGCTGCTCCTGATGCATCTGTGTCCTCTACTAAGTGTTGGAGACCTGTAAGGCTTCTCTGAAAATTGAGATCTAATTGAGGGGAAAGATTAAAAAATACAAAACAGTGCTAAAGACTCTTTAGTCTTGATATCTGGAGTGTCAAACATTCTCTTCCCAAGAAGCAGTGACCTCAGCATGGGTTGGGAAGATTGTATTTGGATTTTTATAAATGAAATGATTCCAGAAGTGGTAATGGCATATTATGGGATAAAAATCATTTAGTAACTCCTTTGATGTTAGTATCAAAGTTTGGTAATTCCTATCAAGGTCAGAAATTTAGAAACCTCAGGGAATCATGCCCAAAGGAACTTTAAATTCATTGCTAAATTCATTTAAAAAATTATATTAAAAAAATAGCAAAAATAAATTCAAGGTGCTCTCTGCTTATATTTTACTCTGAATGGTCAGAACTGCAGTGAAATGTAGTCCACAATGACATTTGCTTTTTAGCATACAATTTTCGTATAGTTATTTTCCCTCACATTTATTTACATACATTTTTTAAATGATGTATATGTTATACCGCAGAAGAAAGAGTCAAATGGATCATAGATCCACATGTAAGAAAAACAGGAACCCTCCAGAGAGCAGAATGATTTGTTACAGTGAGATGGACTGGGGTAGAGAGAGAGAAAAGGTGTTATGGTGTATTAGCTAATACTGCTCAATAATTTATCAATCAATTAAAATGCCACTATTATTCTCCTTTGCCACTCAGTTTCTGTGATATTTAAAGGTCACATGGGCACTATTGAGTGGGACAGCTATTAGTAAATACATGAAAACAGCATTTCCAATTTCTATGCTAGAGTGTCAAGGTAATTTGTGTCCTACCTTAAGTTACATTTATCAACACACAAGGGCAGATGTTTGACAAATTGGATATTACATGATCTTTAGGATCATTCTAACTGGGGCCAGAAGATTTCTGCCTGGAAGGAATTTTTAGGATTCCTTGTTTAGATTTATTCCCACATTTATGTTGACTAGACTCTAACCAAAGATGAGTGACATGTTTCAGATCATAATGATTTAGCTGTAATTGCAATTTGTTAATTACTACATAATAATTGGCTTTTTATTGAACATTGTATATTTGTCAAGAGCTGTGTAAGGCATTTACATATATGTAATTTATCATAATAACAATATAGCCAGTAAAATATATCACCATTTTATAGACAAGAAAACTGAGACAGGTGCTAATTAATGTGTTTGAAATCTTATGATCAAATGATAAATCCCTTTTCCACTTTCCTTAAAACTTCATGACTTCCTTATTTACTTACTTGGAATTGATCTGTTATTGCATATATATGCTGAATTATGCTAACTGGTTATATTATAAATGGATCATAGAGGTGAGCTGGACCTTTAATGTATATATTTAAAAAAATAATACACTTCATAGCTGAACACGCAACATATGTTGAGGAAATGTTCATTTCAACTTCTATTTTGAAAGGCTGGTCAGTGAAGGAAATTGTGTCATGTTCACACTTTGATGTACTTCTCTCCCACTGCCATACTCTTGATAGAAACACTATTATTGAAGTGATGGCTCAGTTTGAAATTCTAAGGCTACATGTGCATGAAATATCCATCTCAAATCTGGATGGCAATAGAGTTTGATTATCCATCAAATAGCTAGTTAGCATAGTATAGTCATCAATTGTTACCAGGAATCATCTTTTGACTAAGGAGTTCATTTGCTGGGATTGTCTATCTTTACAGAAAAATAACCTGGAATTTCACTCGGTAAGGTTTCACAGGAATGGGTTTTGTGAACCAAGCTCAGTGGGCTTGGGCATAATTATTGGGGATAAATGAGATGCAAATCCCTTCAATGTTCCTTTTTTTTTTAAAGTCCTTATTCATTTTCCACCTCATTCAACCCCACAACATTTTCTCCACTGCAGAAACTTTAAGGAAGGCAGTTATTATAAAGGCAAACATTTATAGAATTACATAAATGTGTTTGAGGCTCAGTTCTGCTTTTTCAGAATTTGACTAGTTGATGCAAGACACCTACAGAAGCTGAGTGATTTCCTTTTGTGTATGGTATTAATTTTACAGATCTGTTTCAGAGGATTAAATGAGATAAATGAAAAGGTTCTTGTTTTTTTCCTTATATGCATTGGGTTTCAGTGATCTTAAACCAATCAAGTTATCTGAAGATAACATGCTCTCCTTACTTGTCCTCAACCCTCTAACGAATGCCTACTATCCCAAAGTCCTTTCCCTGCTTCACCTGCTAAAGATCAGGTACAAGCAAATTAAAAATGACATACAGCTGTAAGAGAATAAAAACATTGATTAAAACCTCTGAGGAATATTTTTCAAACTCTATTCTGTTTCTTCCACACATTAATGAAATATTAAAAGCTTCTAATGGAGATTTTCTTCAAAAATAATTAGATATTTATCATCTTATATTTCATTAACATAGTTGGTTTTCTTATCACAATATTTTAATTGACATTTAAAAATGTACTCATTGCAGAATATTTTTAAAAGTAATTAAAATAATCTATGTGGAGTGTCTCTGTCACTTAAAGGTGATGATAGAAACTTTAAAAATCATTTGAATTTCTAATTGAAAAACAATTAGGTTTAAAAGGAAATTATAATAATCTTGAGGTGTAATAAAGCAGAAGTTTATACTTAATTTTCAATTAATGTAAAAGTGTAATCTCAAGACTATGCTTGAGAAAAACCTTTATGTTTAGTGGATGTGTTTTACAGATCCCAAATATGACTTGGGGAGTAATGTGAGAGAACAAAATAAAAAAAGAGCCATGCTTTTATTTCCAATATTCTGGGAGGTGGGTCATAAGGGATCCAACTGTGATGTATGTTGGAGAGTGTTTTGCCTATGTTCTCCTCTAGGAGTTTTATAGTTTCTGGTCTTACATTTAGGTCTTTAATCCATTTTGAGTTTATTTTTGAGTGTGGTGTTAGAAAGTGATCTAGTTTCATTCTTTTACAAGAGGTTGACCAGTTTTCCCAGCACCACTTGTTAAAGAGATTGTCTTTAATCCATTGTATATTCTTGCCTCCTTTGTCAAAGATAAGGTGTGCATAGGTGCATGGATTTATCCCTGGGCTTTCTATTTTGTTCCATTGATCTATATTTCTGTCTTTGTGCCAGTACCATACTGTCTTGATGACTGTGGCTTTGCAGTAGAGCCTGAAGTCAGGCAGGTTGATTCCTCCAGTTCCATTCTTCTTTCTCAAGATTGCTTTGGCGATTTGAGGTTTTTTTTTATTTCCATACAAATTGTGAAATTATTTGTTCTAGCTCTGTGAAAAATACAATTGGTAGCTTGATAGGGATTGCATTGAATCTATAAATTGCTTTAGGTAGTGTACTCATTTTCACTTTATTGATTCTTCTGATCCATGAACATGGTATATTTCTCCATTTATTAGTGTTCTCTTTGATTTCTTTCACCAGAGTTTTATAGTTTTCTATATATAGGTCTTTAGTTTCTTTAGGTAGATATATTCCTAAGGAAACCAGAATTGAAAGAGACATGTGTACCCCGATGTTCATTGCAGCACTGTTTATAATTGCCAGGACATGGAAGCAACCTAGATGTCCAATGGCAGATGAATGGATAAGAAAGCTGTGGTACATATACACAATGGAGTATTACCTAGCCATTAAAAAGAATTCATTTGAATCAGTTCTAATGAGATGGATGAAACTGGAGCCGATTATACAGAGTGAAGTAAGCCAGAAAGAAAAACACCAACACAGTATACTAACATATATATATATGGAATTTAGAAAGATGATAATGATAACCGTGAGTGAGAGACAGCAAAAGAGACACAGATGTATAGAAAAGTCTTTTGGACTCTGTGGGAGAGGGAAAGGGTGGGATGATTTGAGAGAATGGCATTGAAACATGTATAATATCATATATGAAACAAATAGCCAGTCCAGGTTCGATGCATGATACTAGATGCTTGGGGCTGGTGCACTGGGATGACCCAGAGGGATGGTATAGGGAAGGAGGAGGGGGGGGTTCAGAATGGGGAACATGTGTATACCTGTGGCAGATTCATGTTGATGTATGGCAAAATCAATACAATATTGTAAAGTAATTAACCTCCAATGAAAATAAATACATTTATATTAAAAAAAAAAGAGGGCCATGTAGATCATTGTAAAAATTTATAATCTAGAAAAACCTGAAGACTGGAGATATAGATATTTCATTGATCAGTATCTATTTTTAAGCCTAGTGATGACTATGGTAATTCCTTATGTGGAACAGATTTGAGGTGATACTCCTGAAGGATACACCTACCACTACATCAGTCTCAGTGCACTGTGTCAGATCAGGACATTGCAAGGCCCAATGGCTGCATCTTCTTTCCTGATGCAAAGAATTCCTCTTTCTCCTTCATTTTCCCCCAAAACAGCTTTATTAAAATGTAATTCATATGCTATGAAACTCCCCATGTAAAGTGCACAACTCAGTGTTTTTAGTATATTTATAGAATTGTGCAATGATCACCATTATCTAAGAATGTCCTCACACCAAAAAATAATCTTTACACATCAGAAATCAGCTCCAATTTTCCCCTTCCAACTCATCCCTTGAAAACCACTAACCTACTTTGTCTTTATGCGTTTACCAATGCTGGTCATTTAATATAAATGGAATAATACAATACCTTTTGTTTTGTATGTGACTTCTTTCTTTCCACAAAATGTTTTCAAAGTTCATCTATGTTGTCACATGTGTCATTTTTATTTCTTTTTAAAGAAAAATGATATTATATTGTATGTATAGAACACATTTTATTTGTCCACTCATTAGTTGGTAGATATTTGGGTCATTTCCACTTTTGACTATTGTGGATAATGCTACTATGAGTATTTGTACATAATGCTTTGTGTAGACATAGATTTTCAGTTCTCGCAGGTGCACATCTAGGAGTAAAGTCGCTGGGTCATTTGATAACTCTATTGGGCTTTCCTGGTGGCTCAGTTGGTAAATAGTCTGCCTGCAATGCAGGAGACCCAGTTAGATCCCTGGGTAGGGAAGGTCCCCTGGAGAAGGAAATGGCAACCCCACCCCAATATTCTTGCCTGGGAAATCCCATGGACAGAAGAGCCTGTTGGGCTACAGTCCATGGGATCTCAAGAGTTGGACATGACTTAGTGACTAAATCTACCTACCTTGGTAACTCTAAGTTTCACATCTGCAGAAATTGCCGAACTTTTCCAAAGTGGTTTACAATTTTAGAATTCCAACAGGAATGTATAAGGATTCATTTTTTTCCACATCTTCAATGTGACATGGCATTGTTCATCTTGTATTTGGTGAGTGTGAAGAAATACCATATTGTGACTTAAGATTTGCATTTTCCTAATGACTAATAATACTAAGCATTTTCTTGGGCTCATTGATCATTTGTATATCTTCTTTGGAAAAACATCTCAAGTCTTTTACCCATATAATAATTCAAATATATGTGAAATTTCTTTAGTCTAGATGAGAAAAGTTTCTGATGCTGGGAGGGATCTGATGCTGGGAGGGATTAGGGGCAGGAGGAGAAGGGGACAACAGAGGATGAGATGACTGGATGGCATCACCGACTCGATGGACATGAGTTTGAGTGAGCTCCAGGAGTTGGTGATGGACAGGGAGGCCTGGCGTGCTGCAATTCATGGGGTCACAAAGAGTCAGATACGACTGAGCAACTGAACTGAACTGAAGTTATCCCTTACTAGTTATATAATTTGCAAGCGTTTTCTCCCTTTCTGTAGAATGACTTTCTGATTTGACTTCTTAGATGGAATATTACAAAGTTTTTTAAGTTTCAATAAAATCCAATTTATCTGTATTTTCCTTGGTAAGCATGATATGGATATTGATTAAAACCTCTAAGGAATATTTTTAAAACTCTATTCTGTTTCTTCCACACATTAATGAAATGTTAAAATATTAAAAAGCTATGGGCTNTCTGTAGAATGACTTTCTGATTTGACTTCTTAGATGGAATATTACAAAGTTTTTTAAGTTTCAATAAAATCCAATTTATCTGTATTTTCCTTGGTAAGCATGATATGGATATTGATTAAAACCTCTAAGGAATATTTTTAAAACTCTATTCTGTTTCTTCCACACATTAATGAAATGTTAAAATATTAAAAAGCTATGGGCTTAAAAACCCATAGCTTGCCCATAGCTTAATCCAATGTCATATTTTTTTTAATGTTTTTACTTTTGCACTTACTTTTATGTTTATGAATCATGTTGATTCATTTTTGCCTATGAAATAATGTAGAAGTATAGCTTTATTTGTTACACAAAGATATCCAGCTGTCTCAATACCATTTCTAATAAAAACATTTGCCTTGGTAAACTTATGGAAATCATTTGCCACAAACTTGAGATTATCTTTTGTTAGCCTCTCGATTACAGTTTATTAGCCTATATATTTAGTCCTATGCCAGTCCACACTGCTTTTGTTACTGTTGCTTTGTAATTTTTTAGATTGGGAAGTATGGGTTATCCAGATTTTTTCTTTATTTTTCAAGATTGTTGTTTTATTGTTCAGTCCTTAAATTGTGTCCAACTCTCTGTGACGCCATGGATTGAAGCACACTAGGCTTCCCTGTCCTTCAATATCTTCCAGAATTTGTTTAAATTGATGTCCATTGAGTCAGTGATGCTATCTAACCATCTCATCCTCTTTTGTCGCCTTCTCCTTTCACCTTCAATCTTTCCCAGCATCAAGGTCTTTTTCAGTGGGTCAGTTCTTCATATCAGGCAGCCAAGTTTTGGAGCTGCAGCTTCAGCCTCAGTCCTTCCAATGAATAGTCAGGGTTTTCCTTTAGGATTGACTGGTTTGACCTATTTGCTGTCCATGGGACTCTCAAGAGTCTTCAGCACCATAATACAAAAGCATTAATTCTTCAGTGCTCAGCTTTCATTACAGTCCAACTCTCACATCCATTCATGACTACTGGAAAAACTATAGCTTTTACAAAATAGTTTTTACTATTTTGTGTCTATTACACTTCCACGTGAAGGTGTTATGTATGTATATATGTGTTCTGATCTCTGCAAGATCATCAAACAAGCCTTCGATAAGGAATATGTTGAATCTGTTTTGGCGAACTTATATTACAATGTTAATTCTTCTCATCCAGAAAACATAGATATCTATGCATTTATTTACATTCTTTCAAATTTATTTCAACAATACCTTATTGTTTTCATTTTTTAAGTCTTATACTTCTCTCTTCAATGCATTCCTTAGTATTTTTGTTTTCCTTTTGGATAGTTTATAAATCTAATTTTCTTCTTAATTTTTTTTTTCCTTTTTTGGCTCAGAGAGCCAAAAAAATTTTCTTTTTCCTTTTTTTTCCCTTTTGCTTGGGCAGAGAAACACAATTGCTTTTTTGTGATTTTATCTTGTAGTCTACAACCTTGCCCCACTTGTATATTAGTTCTAATTGTTTTGAGGACGCATGTACACTTCCTACATACAAAGTCATGTCTGTACATAGACATATCTACAGATAAGGATAGTTTTAACATTCCTTTTCAAGTTGCATCCCTTTTGTTTTTTTTAATTTAATCTAATTATTCTGCCAATGATTTTCAGTATAATGCTGAATAGAAGTGGTGAGAGTTGACAGCCTGCCTGGTTTTGCCTGGTGTTTGTCTTAGCATACAGGCCAGTATTTATTTGTTTTCATGTCTCATAATTTGGTTGAAAAATGGACAATTAAATAATACAGTTTAGAGATTATATTTTCTTCTTTCCTCCAGAATTTGTTATTGCTGTTGTTGTTTTTTGTTTAGTGAGTTTGAATTAATCCTATAAGGTTTGTATTATTTTTCATGTGTAGCCACATTAGTCTTATTCATTTAACTTAGGGTCAGTAAATTGTTGCACAGAGATTTCATTAAATGCTCCCTAGTCTTTGCTGAGGACCTTCTTGCATATATTAAGGCACATCTTCAGCGCTCTGTGTGTGTGTGCCAAGTCACTTCAATCGTGTCCAACTCTTTATGACCCTATGGACTGCAGTCCACCAAACTCCTCTGTCCATTGGATTCTCTAGGCAGGAATACTGGAGTGGATTGCCCCACCCTCCTCTAGGGGAGTCTTCTCAACCCAGAGATTGAAATTGCATCTCTTATGTATCCTGCATTGGCAAGCAGATTCTTTACCGCTAGTGTCACCTGGGAAGACCCTTCAGCACTCTAATGGTTTACAACTCTTCCCTGATGTTCGATTCTTGTTCATATAGAACCACACCATCACTCAATGGTGAGAGTTCAAGCTTCTCCCACGCATGACACAGCCCTGGGCATGCATCCAGTTCTAAGAAAGTGCCTGGCCTTCTAGATTTTCAGGACTTTTTCAGAGCTTTTCAAAGTCCACCATGGGCATCTCATTCCATAGCTTTCTTTTTATGTTTTTTGTCATCTTTTTGTTTGTCCAACCTTTATCATCACCCATGCAATTTTTTATTTCTTTATTTATTTTTGTATTTATTTGGCTGTGTCAACTCTTAGTTGTGGCACATGGTATCTTCAATCTTCCTTGTGACATGTGGGATATTTAGCTGTGGCATGAACATTCTTAGCTGTGGAATGTGGGATTTAGTCCCCTGACCAGGGACTGAACCCAGGGCCTGAACCCAGGGCCCCTGAATTGGAATGCAGAATGTTAGTCTCTGGACCACCAGGGAAGTCCCCATCTAGGCAATTCTAACGTTAAACAACTTCAGCATGCATTTTTCAGAAAATGTCATCTGGGAAATAGCTGTTCTAACTGAGCAAGTTCTGAGTCAAATCAGATGAAAACCAACTTTGTGAATGGGGAATATCCAGAAAAGTTAAATAACAGTTTTTTGGGAATTAAACCTTTTGGAACTCTGAATCTCCTCTGCCTATTCCAATTGCTCCTAGACTACTAGTTTTCAGAACTACTGTGATTGGGAGTCTGTTGGTTTTCCAGGTGGTCATGGAGTCGGGAATAGAAAGGAATCATTATCATAAAGCTTGCTGTTCTGATATTTCTTGAATAAAAATTCCTCAGTACTCTTGCTTAGAGAAGCCTGTGGATTGAGGAGCCTGGTGGGCTGCTGTCCATGGGGTCACACAGAGTTGGACATGACTGAAGTGACTTAGCAGTAGCAGCAGCATATTGTTTAAAACCTTTTTTAATTTCTGAAGTTCTAAAAGAATCTTAACTTTGACATTTTTTGCCACACTTCTCTTTCCTCTTATGAATGATCAGGATGTTGGAGGTCCTTACTCCACCATTTTGGAATTGTTTCTTTCCCAATGCGATTTTTTTTTATTAGGCTATATATATATATATATTTTTTTTAAGTTTAAATTATTATTTTTTAGTTTGTTTTGCTTTACAATACTGTATTCATTTTGCCATACATTGACATGAATCAGCCACGAGTGTACATGCCTAGACCGGCAATTCATTTCACTTATGATATCATACATGTTACAATGCCACTTCCCAAATCATCCCACCCTCTCCCTCTCCCACNCCTGGCCTGCATACAGATTTCTCAAGAGGCAGGTCAGGTGGTCTGGTATTCCCATCTTTTTCAGAATTTGCATAGATATATCAATTATACATGAGAGATGAGAAGTATAATTGCAGTTTAAGTGCTCAAGAAAACACCATGCAAACACACATATACAAATAAAAATAATTAATATAATGTACCTTAGTAGCTAACTGATTCAGACCTTCACACCAAAGTTGTACTAGATGACTCTAGAAAAGCTATTGTACTTGCATTTAGGTTGATCTTCAAAGTGGAGAGAATATTGATTCACATACTATAGTATGGTCTTCAAGTCTGAACAGAGTGGGACAACCCAATCTACATTTATTTTCATAAAAATGTCAAAAGAAAATAAGCATTGGTGATAAAACTCTGCTCATATTCTATTGGAAGTGGAAAACAGCCAGTTTCACATATTGTACAAAGACTTTCAATCACCTTTTATGGCCATGGAGCTGCCGTGTTTGGCAATTAAAAAATAAAAACATGTAGATTCTGATGCCAGTATGTAAGTAGTGGTGTCAAGATGATCTGTGATGCCATATTTCATTCAGCGCTGAGCCAAGAAAGGTGGCTGTAGTTTAAAGGTCATGGAAAGCTTTGTCTCCATAAGTGGCGCTTTAAAGACATTACTGAAAATGCATTCTATTTAAATAGCTATTTGGATAATTAGTTATGTCCAATCAGTGGGAAAAAATCACAGAAAACAATCTTGAGATGAGAAAATGCTCACATTTAAAATGTACTGGTGTCAGAAAGAAAGAAAATTATTTTATTTTCAAATCAACTGAGTTGGGAGAAAAATGCTGAAAAATCAGCTTATTTTCAAAGGAATGGGCTAGACTGATTATGCATTTGTTAGTTCCATCAGTACGGTTTGGATACAATATAGATGCATTGATTTTCATGCATATGTGATATGTCTTTTCGTTACACAGAAAATATGGTGCTCGCAACAATAGATGAGATTTTTGGTAGATAAAATAATAAATTCAACTTTTGTCTTCATCTTCTTAAGCTATTTTCCTCTGAGCTTAATAAATTATTTGTGATTTATTATAGGGAATATTTGCCCAAGAAAATTAATTTCAGCAGAGGAGCAAACCTCAAACCCCTCATTTTACAGCTTCATCTTTAGAAGTTGTTTTGGAAATGGAAAAGCCAAAATTCCTACTTAGACAGGCTCTTCCTTTAGTGATGGGCAGACCAGGAGATCTTGAGCATTGCATTCTGATCTTGGGTGGGTGGTCTCAGCCTGGAGTGGCTTGAAACAAGGTTTCGAGTCCCAGTCAGAGGCTGAGGTCAGGTAGCTGCAATGAGAGCACTGAAGTTTAGCCATAGACCAGTGGTCAGTGACAAGGCCCTGGCAATTTGGCTTTGCAGAAAAGAATTCCCATAAAAATGGAAAGTAGTGCAAAAAGTAAAGTCTTTATTAAGAGGAAAAAGAGTATAGTATGTGTGGATAGACATTGGTTGACTCAGAGAGACAGTTCTGCCCTCATAGTAGGTTGATTCATTTTTATGGGATATTTCTTCAGGATTTTCTCTGGCCAATCATATTGCTTTTTGATTTGCCTGGTTCTGAGTCTGTATTTGATATATCTCATGATCCTCCCACGTATGTGTACTCATGTCTCAGTCAAAGTGGATTCCAGTGAAGAGGCCTATGACTTCCTTTAGTGATGAACATCACTAGCTTGGCATCACTCCCCTTTTGATCTCCAAGGAGTTTTCTAGTCAAGAATGTCTCCTTGACTCTCAGAATGAGAAATATGTGGTCTCTTATCTCTTATCTCTTATCTGGGCAGTGCCCAGCCTTCTCTCTTCAGTCCTGCTATTGATATTTTGGAGTTTCTGTCCACAGAGAACAGACTATTAATTGCTCACCCTGAGTATGGGGACCACATACCTCCTGCCCCAGTTCTACATGGCAGGAGAAGATGTTCTTAGTCTCTTCCATATTCTGTCTGAGAAGNCTCTTATCTGGGCAGTGCCCAGCCTTCTCTCTTCAGTCCTGCTATTGATATTTTGGAGTTTCTGTCCACAGAGAACAGACTATTAATTGCTCACCCTGAGTATGGGGACCACATACCTCCTGCCCCAGTTCTACATGGCAGGAGAAGATGTTCTTAGTCTCTTCCATATTCTGTCTGAGAAGGTCCAATAAGACCACAGTGTCCTTCTACTCATCCCCAAATCTTCATATTCCTGAAGGTGATACCCACTCCCAAGCACACTTGAATTGTTTTCTAAGATTCTCAGAAACCTAAAGTTACTTGGTCAGCCACTCCAAGGTGTGCCTGTGAAGCAGAGTTGCCTGGTAATTAGTTTTAAATAAGATCTCATGAAAACATTCAATATCTAACAAATCAGAATCTCACAGAAGCAGGGAAGAAGAAAGTGCCAAATGGGGTTTCAGAAATTGCTTTTTGAAAACATCCCATTGACTGTAAAAGAAACTGCCACTGGATTTCAAGGTTTTGGTGGGTCGATTAGATTTTAAAAGGTCAATAAATAAACTTACCTTTGCCAAGTCTTCTTTTATAAGCATTATAGTATCTCAGTCCAGTTTAATATCTACTTAAAAGGCCCCTAGAAAGTGGGATAGATTAAGTTTATTTGATTCAATGCAGGCTTTGTTTTTGTTGTTGATATGTTGATTTATCCTCTCCTCAAACACTAACACATATGTAAGTAAATTGGAAGATGATGAAACCCTCTTGGAGATTCTTATATATTAAGAAATGCTCTTTGATTACCATAGATAATGAGAAAGATCCTTTGTCTCCAGTCATGCAAGAAAGGCCCTCACTTTCCTGTGTCCTGTGGTGGAGTACATAAGGGCTTGGGGATTTGCAAATTCATGGCTGGCCACAATCTCTAACAGCTGTCAAATTGACTGTAGATAACTCTGCCTACGTGAGATGGAAATGTTCTATGTGATGTAATGCATATCAGTGGGAAAATAAATATGAGCTACTCCCCTCCATGTATAGGAATTAATGAGATTGAGTTTTGAAAGCTTCTGCTAGTTCCTACCTGCTGCTCATGTGTTCGACTAGAGAAAATAGCACAGAGTAAAATCTAGAATATGAAAAACAGAACTGTTTGTGAGAAAGAGACAGAAAACATATTTTTCTCAGTAATCATCTTATTTGCAGTACCACCCCATTTGTAGCTGATATGATTTTCTATGTAGAAAATCCTAAAGAATCTAAGAAAAGCTCCTAGAACTAGTAAGTAAATTCATTAAGTCACAGGATACAATACAAAGGAAAATTAAAAAATTTTACTCTAAATGAGACTAACACTGAACATGGGAAAGCTGAAATTAAAAATATACTGTAGCGTTTCAATTGCTCCAGTGAAGATGAACCACTTGGGTATACACTTAATAAAACATAAGCATAATCAATATATTGAAAACAAAATGATTTTAAAAAATCAAGGAAGACCTAACTAAATGGAGAAGCATACATGTTTATGAGTTGGGAGACAACATAGTAAAGATGCCAAATCTTTCTAAATTAATATGTATGTATGTTCTAATTCCTATCAAAATTCAAGGAAGGATTTAGTAGACACAGAGAAGCATATCCTAAAATATATGATTGTATATTAAATATAAATACATAAAATATATAAATATATGATAAAATACAAGAACACTAAACAGCTAAAAAAGTTTGTAGAACAATAATAAAGTGGGAAAAAACACTCCTTCCTATAATGAGGCTCACTTGCCAATGATCAATAGTGTGGTATTGATGAAGAGAGAGACATAGATCAATGGAAGAGAGTAAAGAAACAGAAATAGGCCCACACAAATATAGATAATTTTTGAAAAAAGTGCCACAGTAACTCAGTGGTTACTGAAACAACTGGATATCTGTAGGTACACTTTAACTTAAACGTAAACTTAACTTAAAAGTAAACCTTAAATTAAATGTCATACTTTATTCAAAAATTAAACATATAGACTTAAACATAATATGAAATAGGATGTAACTTTTACACAAAACATAAGGGAAAATATTAAGTATCTAGGCTAAAGCAAAGAGTTCTTAAACTTGACACCAACAACACAATAATACATAAAAAGAAAATTAATAAACTAGGAAACATGAAGCTAAAAACTTTTGTTCTGTGAAAAACTCTGATATGAGGATGGAAGGACAAGTTACAGACTAGAGGGATATTTTTATCAGTCACACAACTAACCAAGGGCTGATACAAATTTTAGAATATAAATCTCAAACTAAACAGTAAAAATACACTTAGAAAATAGATGAAAGACATAAACAGAGATTTCACCAAAGATATAATAAATATGGCAAATAAGTAAATAAAAATGTTTTCAGCCATTTTAGTCTTTAGGAAAAAAGAATAATTAAGCCAAAATGAGATGTCATTATACCCTTATCAGAATGGACAGAGTAAAGAATAGTGACAGCACCAAATGCCCTAGAGGATGCAGAGAAACTAGATTACTCATATAGATGGAAAAGAAAATGGCACAGCCTCTCTGGAAAAGTTGATAGTTTCTTATACAACTGAACCCCCAACTACCGTATGGCCCAACAACTGCACTCTAGAGGACTTACCCAGGAGAAATTCAACTATTTCCACTAATAAATATACACAAAGGTTCATAGTTCAGTTCAGTTGCTCATTCATGTTTGACTCTTTATTATCTCATGAACCGCAGCATGCCAGGACTTCCTGTCCATCACCAACTGCCAGAGTCTACCCAAACCCATGTTCATTGAGTCGGTGGTGCAGTTCAGCCATCTCATCCTCTGTCATCCTCTTCTCCTCCTGCCCCCAATATTTCTCAGCATCAGGGCCTTTTCCAATGAGTCAGCTCTTCGCACCAGGTGGCTAAAGTATTGGAGTTTCAGCTTCAACATCAGTCCTTCCAATGAACACCCAGGAATGCTCTCCTTTAGGATAGACTGGTTGGGTCTCCTTGCACTTCAAGGGACTCTCAAGAGTCTTCTCCACCATAACAGTTCAAAAGCATCAGTTCTTCAGCACTCAGCTTTCTTTATAGTCCAACTCTCACATCCATACATCACTACTAGAAAAACCAGATGAAGAAACAGTTGAAACAGTGTCAGACTTTATTTGTTTGGGCTCAAAAATCACTCCAGATGGTGATTGCAGCCATGAAATTAAAAGATGCTTACCCCTTGGGAGAAAAGTTATGACCAACCTAGATAGCATATTCAAAAGCAGAAATAATACTTTGCTGACTAAGGTCTGTCTTGTCAAGGCTATGGTTTTTCCAGTAGTCATGTATGGATGTGAGAGTTGGACTGTGAAGAAGGCAGAGCACTGAAGAATTGATGCTTTTGAACTGTGGTGTTGGAGAAGACTCTTGAGAATCCCTTGGACTGCAAGGAGATCCCGCCAGTCCATTCTGAAAGAGATAGGCCCTGGGATTTCTTTGGAAGGAATGATGCTGAAGCTGAAGCTCCAGTACTTTGGCCACTTCATGCGAAGAGTTGACTCCTTGGAAAGGATTCTGATACTGGGAGGGATTGGAGGCAGGAGTAAAAGGGGATGACAGGGGATGAGATGACTGGATGGCATCACTGATTCGATGGGCATGAGTCTGAGTGAACTCAGGGAGTTGGTGATGGACAGGAAGGCCTGGCATACTGCGATTCATGGGGTTGCAAAAAGTCTCAGTTCACAAGACTGAGCGACTGAACTGAACTGCACTGCACTGAACTGATGGGACAGGATGCCATGATCTTAGTTTTCGGAATGGTGAGCTTTAAGCCAATTTTTTGACTCTCCTCTTTTGCTTTCATAAAGAGGCTTTTTAGTTCCTCTTCATTTTCTGCCATAAGGGTGGTGTCATCTACATATCTGAGGTTATTGATATTTCTCCCGGCAATCTTGATTCCAGCTTGTGCTTCTTCCAGTCCAGTGTTTCTCATGATGTACTCTGCATAAAAGTTAAATAAGCAGGGTGACAATATACAGCCTTGATGTACTCCTTTTCCTATTTGGAACCAGTCTGTTGTTCCATATCCAGCTCTAGCTGTTGCTTCCTGACCTGCATACAGATTTCTCAAGAGGCAGGTCAGGTGGTCTGGTATTCCCATCTCCCTCAGAATTTTCCAGTTTATTGTGATGCACACAGTCAAAAGCTTTGGCATAGTCAATAAAGCAGAAATAGATGTTTTTCTGTAACTCTCTTGGTTTTTTGATGAATCAGCAGATGTTGGCAATTTGAACTCTGGTTCCTCTGCCTTTTCTAAAACCAGCTTGAACATCTGGAAGTTCACGGTTCACATATTGCTGAAGCCTGGCTTCGAGAATTTTGAGCATTATTTTACTTAATAGTAGCTTCACTTAAAATAATAAAAAACTGGAAACAACCCAGCTGGCCTTTATATTATCATTATCACTATTATTATCATTTGGCCACTTTGTATGTCATGTAGGGTCTTAATTCCCTCACCAGGGATCAAATCTGTGCTGCTGCAGTGGAAACATGGAATCCTAACCACTGGACTGGCAGGCAGGTCCCACCAGCTGTCCTTTAACAAGAAAATGGTTAAACAAATTGTAGTCCATCCTTGCCATGGAATACCACTCAACAGTGATTTAGAATGAACTATGATGCGTGTAGTAACCTAGATGAATCTCTGGGGAATTATGATGAGTGAGAAAACCCAATGCCGAAAGCTTCCGTACTGTGTGGTTCCATTTATGTAAAATGTTTGGATGATGAAACTACAGAAATGGAGAATAGATTAGTGGTTCCCAGAGGTTAAGGACATCATGAAAAGTTCAAGATGTAGATAGGGGTGTCTAAAGAAGAATAGTACAGGAGTTTCCTGGTGACTCAGTGGATAGGAATCTGCCTGCCAATGTGGGGAACATGAGTTCAGTCCTTGGTTCCAGCCTGCAAGCTGCAACTACTAGCAAGCATACCAAAACTACTGAAGCCCATGTGCTTAGTGCCTGTGTATGGCAATGAGAGAAACCACCCCAATGAGAAGCCCAAGCACTGCAATGAAGAGAGACTTCCACTCTCTGCAACTAGGGAAAGCCTGTACAAAGCAACAGAGATCCAGCACAGGGGGCAGCGGGAAAAGGGGACGACAGAGGATGAGATGGCTGGATGGCATCACCAACTCGATGGACATGAGTTTGCGTAAACTCAGGGAGTTGGTGATGGACAGAGAGGCCTTGTGTGCTGTAATTCATTCGGTCGCAGAGTTGGACACGACTGAGCGACTGAACTGAACTGAACTGAAGTGAAAAAAGTTTGAACAAATAATGAGAATAGTACAGAGACCTTGTGGTAACCTAGTTATTCTTCACTGTGACTGTCACAATGCAGGGAATGTGGTTGTGGTGTTGGAATATGGTTTTGCAAGACATTACTATTGGAGGAAATCTAGATAAGAAACAAATGCGATGTCTCTGTATCATTTCTCACACCTGTTTATCTATACTATCTAAAAATAAATGTTAATTAAAACCAGAAAAGGAATAGAGTTCACTTCACATGGCCATGTTGTCATTTCACATGGCAGTGAGCAACTTTACTAAAATGCTCAGTTCACTTTCACAAGGCTATTTCCTCACATTGTCACTAAATATCACAAGTCTGCAAGGCACATATAATTATTAGCTCTGTATAAATGAAGGGTTCATGCCTCAGCAGCACTGAGTTACTTACCCAAAATCACAGTTTGATAATGAGCCCTGATGTGTCTGACTCTGAGACATATCATCTGATCCTCCCAGCTCAGCCTGACCTCAGAGCCAGCACAGATGTGGAATCAGTGCCCTTATGCCAGACCACTCATCTCCTCAAAGGCATCAGCCGTGCAGCCCATTAAGAAGATACTTGTGTGACTTTCAAGGTAGATGAACTCATAAAGCATCCGGCATGTCAGGCTGGAGTCTCTGCCTTGTTTGGAAAGCATAAGATAAATTTCAGCAGGCCACGGTTTGTTTGAGGCTGCTAGAAATAATCCGATCTGCTATTTCAAATATAATTTGGATTTAAGAGGTGTTTTATGTTCTGTTTCTAGAGTGCCTGAGGATCCAGCTGAGTGTATTACACATCACATTGGATTAAGGTCAATTAGCAACATTGCAAGGGACTTTTTCTCCTTCATAATGACATAGAGCTGCAAATGTGATTAAAATCCTATATGTTAGTACAGATGAGCAGAGGGATCTTAGACAAGCTCCAATTATGATTAAAGCTTCAGCAAGAGGTCCAGTGGGTCCTGACATATCATAACTCCCTGAAGTTTTTAATCAGTCTTTATTGAACAGAGGTGACTGTGTGCTGAGTAGCACACATTTAGACTTTTGGCTTTGGATTTAAATGTGTTGAAAGCAGCAGAGTTCATGTGGAAGAAATGGCTTTGCCCACAGTGCTGTTTGTCTCATGGGTGGCGGTGACAGAAGAGGTTATGTCATCAAAGTGTGAGCGTAGAGTCAGACATTGGGCAGACCCAGGTGTGAATATTGACTCTGTCACCGAAGAGTTGTATAGATTTGGGTGTCATTTCACATGTTTGAGCTTCTCTTTCTCAGCCATATGGTGAACATGAGAATAGGTTTCTTTTATATTCTCCTGCAGATGAAATGAGATGACATATGTAAAATAACTTGTACATGGAAGGGGCTTATAACCCACAGGCATAAGAATTTACACTTTCAGCATTAAAAGGGACAGTGATTAGCTAAGACATAGAAGCAACCTTCATCGATGGATGAATGGATAAATAAAATGTGGTGTGCATGTGTGCATGCTGTCATGTCCAGCTCTTTGCAACCTCATGAGCTGTAGTCCACTATGCTCCTCTGTCTGTGGGATTTTCCAGGAAAGAATACTGAGTGGGTTGCAATTTTCTTTTCCAGGGAATCTTCCCTCATCTCCTATGGGAGACTCAGAAACAAACCTCCATCTCCTGCATCTCCACTTGCATCGGCAAGTGGATTCTTTACCACTGTGCCAATTGGGAAGCCCTGGAAAGAGGATGTGATACATATATACAATGGAATATTACTCAGCCATAAAAAATAATTAAATAATGCCTTTTGCAGCAACATGGGTGAGCTTAGAGATCATCATACTAAGTGAAGTCAGACAGAGAAAGACAAATATCATGTGGTATCACTTACATGTAGGATTAAAAAAATGACACAAGTATACTTACTATTTATAAAACAGTAATAGACTCTCAGGAAAGGTAAGGGATATAGAGTAGAGGCATATATTAGAAGTTTGGGATTAACATATATACACTGCTACTGCTACTGCTAAGTCACTTCAGTCATGTCCGACTCTGTGAGACCCCATAGACGCCAGCCCACCAGGATCCCCCGTCCCTGGGATTCTCCAGGCAAGAGCACTGGAATAGGTTGCCATTTCCTTCTCCAGTGCATGAAAGTGAAAAGTGAAAGTGAAGTCGCTCAGTTGTGTCCGACCCTCAGCGACCCCATGGACTGAGCCTACCAGGCTCCTCCGTACATGGGATTTTCCAGGCAAGAGTACTAGAGTGGGGTGCCATTGCCTTCTGCCATATACACATTACTATATATAAAATAGATAAACAACAAGGTCCTACTATATAACACAAGGAACTGTATTCAGTATTGTGTAATAATCTATAATGGAAAAGACTTTAAAAAGAATATGCATATATATATATCACTTTGCTTTACTCCTGAAAAGAACACATTTTCAATAAACCGTATTTCAATAAAAAGATTTAAAAAAGGAAGAGTGATGGTCACCTTACCTCACTCAGTTGACTACTCAGGAGGAAAGTGGGGGTTGATTTTTGTTGTCAGATGGCTATATTTTTTATTATGCTGTTGAAAGTATTATCAAACAATCCATTTGGAAAATATCGGTTGAATATAGGTTGGCATACAATCAACAACAGTTTCTGATTTCAAGATCTAAGTGTTAATCAAATTGCATATAACATGTAGATCAAAACAGTCCCATGAATGATGCACAGGGATCCAGACAACCTGACATAAGGATTGGTAAGTATGGGGGCTACAGAAATTTACTCAAATTCCCTGAGCCTCAGTTCCATTAACTACGAAGCGGGAAAAATAATTCCTACATTTCAGTGTTGTCATGGGAATTTGCAGAGATGAAATATTCAATACCCATATTAGAAACCAGTCAGAGAGGCACCACCTGTAGCCTGTGGCCTGAAAATGCCAACGGGAGAGCCCATGGCACCTCCCAGCTACATGTAAGGCATCTGCAGGGAATTTCTTCATATGCCTGGACTTTGTCTCATAAAAGATCACCTCTCTCCTCTCCACCCAGGTATACTCTTCCCATGCTTCTCACATATTGGGTTGCTTTTGGCTCCAGTCTTGGTTTGTTTGTGCTTATTTCTTTGCTTATTTATTCGCACAGTTCCCAGTTAAGATTATCAGAAGACTGTTGTATGTGTCCCAGGAGCGGCTTGTTTTGCAGTATGGTTATTTTGTTGCTGGTTCGTACTTGAGAGAGCTGAGTTTTAAATTATCAGGAATTCTGAAAGCCATGAAAAAAAAAATCTTGAAATTTGCATAATAGGAATATTAACATCACAGAAGTCTTCTGATGCTACAACATCAGAGATCCCCCTGTCTGAGAGCCCATTGTTTACCTTGCCAGCACACCACTGGTTTAGGCTCTGACTTCACCAGTTTAGCCACAGTTTATAACTTCCACCCACGTGGGTACACCTTCCTGCCTTGTTCAATGGGCTTGTGGCAGTACAGCCACAGCCCTAAAGTCCAAATCCTAGCTCCTGAGGTTGACCAGGGTCCCGAGCCAATATCACTGATGAGTGATTAAGTAATGTTGGGGGAGGAGTACCTCCTACAGGACCAGGCTGGTAATAGCTGGGCACTGCTGGTAACAGGCTACATTTCCACAGCCTCTCTGGAGTTGGCCTTAAACAAAGGGAGTGGTCAACAGGACATGGAAATAAGGTTCAAGATATGGAGAAGAGTCCAGTCCCTCAGGGCAACCTGATACCATGTAGAAAGCAAATGGATTGTGTCTGGAATGTAAAGAAGTACCAATCAACAATGTTCAGCCTAGACTATAAAAGACTAGATGTGTATTTTAGAAATGTCATGTGTAAACAACTCTTATATATAGACTGTAAAAGCAACAAAGCAAATCTTTTAAAAATTCTGAGTGATCTTTCTAACCACAAGGTCCTACTGTATGACTC
>SJYA01000260.1:3375-66704 GCA_006410615.1 Neotragus moschatus
AAAAAAAAGAAAAGATAAAACACTGCAAAAAGTTCTGTTGGCACCAACAGTAAAGATGGCTCTCAGGGGCCTCTAGGCTAGGTGTCTTCACGCTGTATACAAAGCCCATAGCACAACAGAGATGCTGCCTGTGGGTACTGGTCCCTTACTTCCTGCCTGTGCTCTGAACTACAAACACCCCAGGTACAAACCCTACCAGGATTACTTTCCTGCCTGGAAGGAGATTAGTGATGCTAAGGAGTTCAAGACCATCACAAATCCGAATGGACACGGTCCAGGCCATCTTACAGCAAAGCATCCCACCCTTGAGCCGGGTGTGGGCTTTTGTGGGTCACTTCCAGCCACGAGCAGCTCATCACCCCAAGTGCTATACAAATACGACTTTCTATGGGGACCGCAATGTGAAAATAGCCAAGAAGTGCTGATCTGTAACTCCAGCCTCTGGGAATCTTTTTGCAGGCAGGGTTTCTTGCAAACTACAAATGATGCCTTCCAGATTTACTGTTGGTGCTAGCCTCAACTGACACTGTGACCCTCGACAAGTCACTGCATTAGCCTCAGAGAAAAGGAAGTTATTAAAAAAACTGAAGTCAGAATTGTGGGGAAAGCGCTGTATCAACACAGCATTCTGCAGCCCCTAGACCTGGCAGGCAACAGTGCAGAGCAGAGGGCACCTAGGGTTAGGGCTTTGTAGAGGTTGGGGAGGGGGTACAGGGCACTGAGAGAGTCCTGGTGGGAGAGACCTGTGTGCACTGCATAAGGAATATGCAATGACCCATTAAGCAATGAACACATGCATTTTCTCCAAGGAGACACCTCATGGTACCTGAGGGTGCCTTTTACAGGTTGGTTTTGAGCTTTCCACAGAGAAGCTGTAATTGGCCTCCTGGATTTCCTTCCAGCCCAGCTTGTCAGCATCAATCCAGGGGCTTGGTTGAAAGATGCTGTCTTGTTTTCACTCCCATCAGACACGGCTCTAAGCGGGTCTAATTTTACTACCGTATCTCATGTTTACTCCTCACTAGCATGGGCGGGCTTTGCTTATACCCTCTCCAGTGTAAACCCAAGACGGTGAACCTCAGTAACTGGTTCAGAAGAATTGCTTGTAACGCTTTTACTAAAAATAGCAATAATAAATATTTTCTAATGGCTACACATACAAGTTCATAAATAGGTTCGCAAATATAACATTTTAACCCTAAGTAAAATACTAGCTGGGCTCCCCTTGTGGCTCAGTGGTAAAGAGCCCACTTGCCGATGCAGGAGATGTGGGTTCAGTCCTGACTGGGGAAGATGCCACATGCCTCAGAGCAGCTGTGCTCATGCACAGCAATCACTGAGCCTANCAAATATAACATTTTAACCCTAAGTAAAATACTAGCTGGGCTCCCCTTGTGGCTCAGTGGTAAAGAGCCCACTTGCCGATGCAGGAGATGTGGGTTCAGTCCTGACTGGGGAAGATGCCACATGCCTCAGAGCAGCTGTGCTCATGCACAGCAATCACTGAGCCTATGTTCTAGAGCCCAGGAGCCGCAACTACTGACCTCGATCCCTGGGTGGGGAAGATTCCCCTGGAGAAGGAACTGGCAACCCACTCCAGTATTCTTGCCTGGGAAAATCCCATGGACAGAGGAGCCTGGTGGATGACAGTCCATGAGGTCGCAAAGAGTTGGATATGACTTAGTGACTGAACAAGAGAGAAAATACTAGCTGCCAAAAGATCCCGTCTCTATCCTTCCTTAGCCATCTCTGGTTCTTCTTGGCTTTGTGACCACTTCAAGGATCTTTTCATCACATTCTTAACAACTTGTTGGCTCACTACAGCCTGTTGGGAAAGGCTATGGTTGGCTCTGTGCTACCCACAGCTACTTCAGGTATCATATGAAAATGGTTGGCCCCCAAATGGGAAGCTTCTTGACTGTGAGTCACATGTAACCAGAGTCACTTCCAGACCTGTCAAGAATTCCAAATCTCCTAGCAACTTCTGAACCACACTAACTTTTTCTAAGTTCTGATCTACTGATAATGAAGACTCAGGTTAAGGAAGTTTCCAGCACTGAGAAAATATTTGGCATTAATATCCAGAATATATAGAGAGCTCTTAAACTCAACCACAACAAAAATAAACCTAATTCAAAAATAGGTAAAGGACTTGAATAGAAATTTCACCAAAGAAGATATATAAATGGTCAGTAAACACATGGAGAGATGCCCAACATCAGGAAAATGTAAATCAAAACTACTCCACATCCATTAGGAGGGCTACTATTAAAAACAAAACAAAACAAGAAAAGTGTTGGTGAGGATATGGAGAAATTAGAACACTTGCTCTAGTGGGAATGGAAAGAGTGCGGCTACAACAGAAGATGGTATGGTGATTCCTCAGTGAATTAAAAAACAGTCACCATGTGCTTTGGCAATTCCACTTCTGGTATATATCCCAAGTAACTGAAAGTAGGGTCTTGAAGAGTGCTAACTATAAGCACAGCGTCCTCATCTGACCACAGAGTAATACTCCATCAGGAATAAATCTTCAACTAGCCTTCCAACCACCCCGATATTTCCCAAACAACTTTCAAGGCCCAAACTACTGCTCTCCTTACTCAGATGAATTCACTGGGTTTTGCTGAGATGGCTGGGATGTGCCTTTTCATAGCCAGAGACTGTGTTTTCAAATCTGGCTGCATAGTAACATCACTTGGGGAGCTTGGGGAACATCTTAATGCCCAAACGCCAGTCCTAGGAATTCAGAATTAAATTGCTTTGGGATGGGGCTCAGACATTGGTAGTTTTTACAAGTTCAGCAATGATGCTGTTTGCAGACAGGACTGCTGCTGCTGCTAAGTCGCTTCAGTTGTGTCCGACTCTGTGTGACCCCATAGATGGCAGCCCACCAGGCTCTCTCTCCCTGGGAGAATCCCAGGGAACACTGGAGTGGGTTGCCATTTCCTTCTCCAATGCAGTGAAAGTGAAGTCGCTCAGTCATGTCCGACTCTTCGAGACCCCATGGACTGCAGCCTACCAGGCTCCTCCACCCATGGGATTTTCCAGGCAAGAGTACTGGAGTGGGTTGCCATTGCCTTCTCTGGCAGACAGGACTAAGAATCACCAATTTGGGAAATTCTCCTCACCTGAGACTTTCTAGCTTCAGGCTGAGATGTCTTCGTGGCCTCTCTGCTCAGGCTGTTTGATGAGAGTGGACCCAGTCCTTTCTGTTGCTTCGACAAAGACCCACCCAGGGCCTGAATGGGCTCACACTCTGTACTGTGATACCTTCCCAGATGCTACAGCAGTGAGAACCCACCCTGGCCCAGGAATGAGTCCTGGCAGCCCCAGTGAGGCCTAAGCACCTCCCTTGGTGACATGTCCTGGGGCTCCAGTGTTTTGCCCATGCTCTCCACTGTCCCTGGCCCTGATCTGGAGAGTGATGGACTGTGCTGGGCCAACAAGACATGCCCCGGGAGACAGTAAAGATGTGCTCCCGTTCAGATGTCCTCTTCCCTTCACCATCTGGAATCCCACGGTGACAGGTGGCAGGAGGCCCCAGCCTTGGGCTGATGGCTCACAGAGAGGGCTGACAGCCAAAGACCGGCCAATGACAAAGCATGTTTTGACTTTCCAATCCCAACGAGAAGCCTGGATGACTCCAGCAAGTTTGTTTCCCTAAAACTCACTCTCCTTGGGAACAATTTAAAAATCCCAGAACAGCCAAAGGGAGGCATGGTCTTGGGGCAATTAATGACCCCCACAACAAGCTAAGGCCATTTCTATTATATGTAAGCTTGTTAGTGAGAAAGAAAGCACCGGTTATTGCTGGCTCCTGCTGGTGCTCAGCAACTGTGGTGGGAAGGGGCTTTGGACCATTGCTCACAAGGCTGGGATCAAAGCAGGCCTCTGCTATTATTTCAGGCAAGTGGCTAGAGCAGGCAAGGCCACAGGAAGCTCCTCTAACTATGAGGCAGAACTGAGGTGCTAGAACTGAACCCTAATTTCTCTTCCAATTGAGCTGCACTGACCTGGGTATTCTGCAGTCTGACAATGTTTAACTGGCTTCATTAGGAGCAGTTGGCACAGCCCAAAACAACAGCAACAAAAACACCTGAACAAAACCCCAAATTAAAAACTTTGAAAACAGCCTCAGGAACATAAGCACAGGTCAACTTGTTGAATCAACACACTGTTTTGATGGCCTGAAACCATCAAGATGGAGAAGGCAATGGCAACCCATTCCAGTACTCTTGCCTGGAAAATCCCATGGACGGAGGAGCCTGGTAGGCTGCAGTCCATGGGGTCGCTAAGAGTTGGACACGACTGAGCGACTTCACTTTCACTTTTCACTTTCATGCACTGGAGAAGGAAATGGGAACCCACTCCAGTGTTCTTGCCTGGAGAATCCCAGGGACGGCGGAGCCTGGTGGGCTACCGTCTATGGGGCTGCGCAGAGTCGGACACGACTGAAGCGACTTAGCAGCAGCAGCTCAGTAAATCATTACAGACCCAGGGGTCAGGCCAGGCCCACTGGGAACCACGTTATCTCCAGAGTCAGTTTCTAGGCCCTGGTGACCTGCTGCGGTCATTCTTGGCTGGGGAAGGAAATGTGGTCGGGTACGGAGAAGCTCACCTCAGAAAGTATCCAGCCACCACTGGGTGCATGTGTCATGCACAATACATGTCCTCAACACAATCTCTCCCAGTGACCACAGGAGGCGGACACAGACAAGTCAGGCCACAGTCAGGACGCTCAGAGAGGCGAAGGAACTGTCTAGTGGTGCAGGGCTGGTCAGCAGTGGTCTGGGGACTGAAACTCAGGTCTGTTGGCTCCGCCATCTCAGAGACTGTCACACACCGCATGGCATGCACTTAAGTCACTCAAAGAGCTTATAAAGACAGGTTCTAGAGCCAACCCGTAGGTCAGGGTAGTGCTGGGTATCTGCATTTCTCCAAGAGCTCTGTGACTTCTAACTTTTTGACGTCAGCTCACCGTAAGAATCGCATTTTCATCACCACCCAGGATACAATGACGTCTATACACATATATATAATTACTGAACTGACACAACTGAAAGAGAGATGTCTGTGCTTAGAACACGTAAAGCGCCCTGACATTGTGCGAGACATTCTACTCTATTTTGAAAAGCTTGTTGTAGCCCCCAAATTTATTTCATGACCCATCAATGAATGTCCACTGCAGTCTGCAAACCCTGCCTTGGACCGTTCTAAGGCCCCCAGGGGAGTCTCTCGGCCTCCCCTGAGTGCTGAGTGACGCAACTGTTCAGTCTCTTGCTGCTTCCCACTGGGCTCAGAAATGGGCAATTGGTAGCTTAGCGATCAGGGAAATGTGGCCACATGCCCTGAGAATAACGGCAAATCACTTTGTATTTGTGTTTTACACACAATCTTGCACAATGACTTGCAGCGCCTCTGGAGGGAATTCACTCCACTCCACAAGAGTGTAAGGTACGGCTTAGGGAGCGCACATGATCTGCCCGTGGTTCCAGAGCTGGAACAAGTCTATTCCTCCTCCACGGCAGCACTCTTGGGAGAAAAAGCATTTGAGGACAGAATGTGGGCACTGGATTTCCACAAGTAAAACCCTGCCTTTCCACCCCTCTCCTGGCCTTCCACCCCCCTCTTCCTGCAGCATCAGCAGGACTTTCCTATTTGTATTTCAACTCTTCAGTATGTAAAGCAGAGCGGCTGCCGAGGTCCCTGTCAGCTTTTGCTAACAAAACCAAATCCCCTGGCTTTCTCTGGCAGCAGAAGCCGGGGCTTGTAATCTACGGCTGCTTAAGGAAGCAACTTTCTGGTGAGGGGAGCAAACTGCAGTCTGTTTTAATTGTGGATAAACCATGCACCCCGGCAGACTCCAGGCAGGAACTGGAAAATCCCAGATTTGTGTGTTTGACACATGAGGATTAGTGGCAGATAAATAAGATTCTTTCTTCCCCTCTTTTGCCAGCATGTAGTCAGGCCTGAGCATTCCTCCAGAGACCTTCCAAGAGGAGCAGAGCCAGTGAGAGCCAGAAACTGACATAAAACACCACAACTCTGTTTCGTTCTAGGGTGCGCACGTGTCCCTGGTTAGGAACAATAAATTGGGATTATATAAGAGTACCACACCACTGGGGTCCCTGCTGGAATCTCATGCTGTGTCCTTGCTGCACAGAGAAGAGATTGCAACAGATGTTCGTTGGCAATGGGGGTGGAAGTGATAGCTGTTCCTGCCCTGATACCACATCGATGGTAGAACCCAGTATTAGTCAGCACTCGTCACTGGAGTGGGAGAGTTAGTGTGTCAGTACCGGGGGTTGACCACGTGCTCTGTATAGAGAACAGTGGGCGATGCCAGAGGAATGCAAATGTCCCTTCCCAGTTGTCCTTAAAATTAAAACATGGCTATGCCTGGCTTTAGAGGACGAAACAGCAACCTACTCCAGCATTCTTGCCTGGGAAATCCCATAGACACAGGAGCCTGGGAAGGCTACAGTCCATGGGGTCACACAGAGTCAGACACGACTGAGCAGCCAGGCAGGCACACATGCAGGCCTGGCTTGTTCCCAGGTCTAGCACAATGCTGGGTGCAGAGTATGTGTTCAATAAACACTGAGGGAATAAATGCAGGAAGAACCTTTGCCACGAGTAGCAGCTTCCTAAGTGTGTTCTGTAGAGTGTAGATAGCTGTTATGTGGGTGGTGGCGGTGGGGGAAGTGGGGTAGGGAGTGTGCTGCGACTCAAATAAGCCAGCTGAACAAGGTTTGCTTGTGGTAGACACTAATTTGATGTGCCAAAGTGCATTGTGACTAACTCAGGGGGCAGCGGATCTTTTCCCAAATGTATTTGACCCCACATGTCCTTTTTCAGAGGAGTGGTGTCCTTTGGGAAATGCTATGGTTTGCTTCCTATAAATTGGAGGCCTTCATGCCCACCTCCCATCCACTCTGCATGAATCAAGAGGTCAAAGGGAATAACAGGGTCCGGTTGAGCTGAGGGTGCTGGGGGGGCTGCTAGATTCACTCAAGGGCTCACTGACTTCCTCGCCAGATCAGTGACATGTCCAGTGACTCCACGTTAGGGGATTTTGTTTCAGAAGCCCAAGAACTGCAGAAACTGAGAACCTGTAGTCCAGGGTTCAGCATTCTGCCATCTGATTTCTTCACGTGCCTAAATCTGGCTTCCCCAGATGTTGTGAGGATGAGCTGGTCCCAGGCAGCCCCTTTCTCCGGAGACTGGGGTGAGCCTGCCAGGCTCCCGGGACATCGGACTGAGTGGTTCTGTTGCACAGATTATGAAAGCCCAGGCAGCATGTGGATGGGAAGGTGCCTGCATGGGAGAGGCAGGGCCCAGGCGACCTTACCTGGACAAAGCTGAACTCCCTCCAGTTGAGTGAGTTCGCGATGGATGGCAGTGAGGTGACAGCCAGCAGGGACAGCATGCCAAGGGCCAGCACTCCCAGGGACAGGTAGATCTCCATCCGCCACACTTCCTCCTCGTTCCAGAGGTGACTCTTATTGGTCAAGACCTGGTACAGAAGGAAGGAAAACCATGAACACTGTGGCCAAGGTCGATGCCCTGGGATTCGGGCCGGTGAGGAGTTTGGGAAGGGAGAAACACAGGAACAACCAACATTTCTACTTCCCACCTCATGTAATGTGTGTCTAGCTCTGTCTGAAGTGCTTTCCAAGTTATCAGCTCACCTGACCCTTACAACGACTCTGTGAGGGAGAGTTCATTATGGTCCTCGTTTTTCAGATGAGGGAAATGAGGCACAGAGATCAAGTGACCTTGCTGTGGTCAAACACACCTCAGGAGATGGCAGAGCTGAGATTCGGAGCCAGGCAGCAGGCTCTGAAGACATGGCTCCCTCCCCACAGCTTTCACAATTGGCCTGGGGCCAGTCAACCAGAGCAGCCACGTGAGCCAAGAGTAAGGAGCCGGAGAATTTGATAAGATACAAAGAACCTCCAAACATGACACTCTCTCAAGGGTTTCGGGTGCCCAAGTCCCCCAGAGGAGGGAGGAGCTCTCCAAGCTCAGAATCCCATCAGCTAGGTGGGCTGCTGCCCCTGCTGCCCACCTCCCCTCCCAGCCTGTCTCACCTTGGACCCATGGTCCCCCAAGCTGCCCCCATCACTGGTTCATACTCCAGACACACACAGACACCAAGCCCCTCAACATTTCCTAACTAGCCCCCAGCTTCTGTCTTCTCACCCAGCTCCTCATTTCTGTCTGAGGAATACAGCTTTGACTCAACCATGGAGCCTCATGCTGAGGTCACAGGTGTGAGGCCTTTGATGCAGAGCCCAGATCCAAGGTCATCTCTGGAACTGACTGAGCCTCATTGTAACCATTGCTAAACCCTGCCCTGATCCTTACGGGCCAGATTCCTGACTCCAAATTAGGCAAAAATGCCCCTCCTCCCAAACCCTCCCCCCTGGTACTCACCCTATTGTACCCAAACCAGCCACCTAATGCCACCCTTCAAGCAGAAATTTTCTTTGTCTTGAGGCCATAAAAATTGGCTACCAACCCACGTAAAGCATCAGCTCTCCCTTGAGCTGGCCATCTGTTCTAACAGCATCCTGTTGGCTCTCCCTGGTCTGTCAGAAGGTTGGCCTACTGTGCTCACAGCCCCCACATTACCTCAACTCTTTGTTCTTAATAAATTCACTCCCATCTGAAATGCTCTGTGTCTGGAAGTTCTTTTCCAATCTGCACTCGGAATGCCGTGACATCAACCACTGCTACACAGCAGAGGCCAAGATCCACTCACCAAACAGACCCATGAGCACTTAAGAAGCACCTACTGTGCCAACATCTGTTGGATCATCAAAAAAGCAAGAGAGTTCCAGAAAAACATCTACTTCTGCTTTATTGACTACACCAAAGCCTTTGACTGTGTGGATCACAATAAACTGGGAAATTCTTCAAGAGATGGGAATACCAGACCACCTGACCTGCCTCCTGAGAAATCTGTATGCAGGTCAAGCAGCAAGAGTTAGAACTGTACATGGAACAATACTGGTTGCAAATCAGGAAAGGAGTACGTCAAGATTGTATATTGTCACCCTGCTTATTTAACTTCTATGCAGAGTACATCATGAGAAATGCCAGGCTGGATGAAGCACAAGATGGAATCAAGATTGCCAGGAGAAATATCAATAACCTCAGATATGCAGATGACACCACCCTTATGGCAGAAAGTGAAGAGGAACTAAAGAGCCTCTTGATGAAAGTGAAAGAGGAGAGTGAAAAAGCTGGCTTAAAGCTCGATATTCAGAAAACTAAGATCATGGCATCTGGTCCCATCACTTCATGGCAAATAGATGGAGAAACAATGGAAACAGTGACAGACTTTATTTTCTTGGGCTCCAAAATCACTGTAGATGGTGATTGCAGCCATGAAATAAAAGACACTTGCTCCTTGGAAGAAAGGCTATGATCAACCTAGACAGCATATTAAAAAGTGGAGACATTACATTGCCAATAAACATCCATCTAGTCAAAGCTATAGTTTTTCCAGTGGTCATGTATGGATGTGAGAGTTCGACCATAAAGAAGGCTGAGTGCCAAAGAATTGATGCTTTTGTACTGTGGTATTGGAAAAGATTCTTGAGAGTCCCTTGGACTGCAAGGAGATCCAACCAGTCAATTCTAAAGGAAATCAGTCCTGAATATTCATTGGAAAGACTGATGCTGAAGCTGAAACTCCAATACTTTGGCCACTTAATGTGAAGAACTGACTCATTTGAAAAGACCCTGATGCTGGGAAAGATTGAAGGCGGGAGAACGGGATGACAGAGGATGAGAGGATTGGATGGCATCACTGACTCGAGGGACATGAGTTTGAGTAAGCTCTGGGAGCTGGTGATGGACAGGGAAGCCTGGTGTGCTGTAGTCCATGGGGTCACAAAGAGTCAGATATGACTGAGAGAATGAACTGAACTGAACAGAACTGTGTGCTAGGCCCTGGGCCACAGAGAACAAAGACACTTGCCCTCACAGAGTTCCAGATCCCCCACTGAGCTCCAGGGATGCACCCATTGATGAGCCACTGCAGGCCCAGAGGTGTCTACTTCCTTCCTCCCCATGGGGAGTGCCCTTGCACCTGAGCCCCCTCCAAGCCAGGCTGACAGATCCTTCTAGTAAAACTAGAACAGGTAGCAGAGTTCTTGGAAGTCAAGGTGTTCTCTCAGAACACTGGCAAATGCTGGTGCTTCAATTCTACCCACAGGACAAGGAACAGCATTTCCCTTAGGAAATATGACCAGGTTTTAGCAGGCATGTCTCTGCTTTGCAAAACAGAGTCAGTCAGGTTTTTCAGAAACTGTTTCAGCAGAGGGAAAAAAAATAACCCAAGTGCAGCTAGAAGATGTAATAATAAAAATGAATCTAGTGGGCTGAACAAAAAATGGTTGAAAAGCTTAGGAGAAAAAGTTGAAAGAAACTGAGCAAATGCCATCCATTGAGTACTCTTCCTGCAATTTGTGAAAAACGATGGACTCTGTTCTATTTTAGGGCAGGCTGGCTCTCGCTGGTGCCATTAAGCCACAAAAGGACCAGGAGTCTGGAGACCCAGGTTCTCACCCTGACCACAAGTCCTGTGAGACTCTGGGCAACTCCAGCTCTGGGCCTCTGTTTCTCCACTGACAGAGCAGGAAGAGCTGGTGTCTAAAATCCTAGAATTTTGCTCCCTTACCAAACAAATGTCATCACCAGCTAGGGAAGGCGGGGCCGGATATTACCCTGCAGGGGGCTGGGAGGTCTCCCTCCTACCTGAGCCTGGTGGAGGCTTACTCACACCTTCCCAGGACTAACAACTGCCGCTCGTAAGTCATCCCCGTGTTCTGAGTTGTTTGTTCTCAGATATACTTCATTACTCACTCCCTTCTGCCTTTTGGTAAGATTAGGCAGTTAATGTCACAAGTCAAGAGTCTGGATGATGACACACACCGCATTTGCTTGCAAAATGTCTTGTTTTTTTCCTAATATTTCCACTCAGCAGTGATGCTGGGAAGGGGTTAGGTGAGGTGGTGAGGAAGCTGTGTGAGCATCTGGATATTAGGCCGTGGGGGGTCTCATCCAACCATAGTGCTCTTCTCAGGGCTCCCAGCGACCAGGGTCACACACGGTTAACCGGGACATAGATTGAATAGCTCTCCACTCCCCTAGGGATTCTCCCATGTTCAGAGCTCATCAAGCTGGCCACCTTGACGTGATGAGGACAGTGCTCATCACCAAGAGATGGAATGCTGGCAACCGCGCATGACGTTTCCTTTCCCTGTAGGTTTCAGCTTAGAGGAAGAAGGGTTCAGGGACAGGAGACCCAGAAGGCTCACCATGTCCCAAGAGTGGGTGGTAGTTGGCAAGAGGGTGATGCTGACCTCCAGCCAAACCTGGCGACTATGGTTAGGCAGGCAAAGGGTCAGTCTAGGGTGCTGGTGAGAATGGCTTCACTGTCCCAAGGCCTGGGTTCCAGTGCTGGGTCTGCTGCTGGGGGTCAGTCATGAGATCCAGGCAATCGCTTTCCAGAGTACCAGCACCTCTCTCTCTTATTGCAAAGACTAAATGGATGATGTTTGTGAAGTGAGAAGCATGTGACTGGCACATAGTAGATGATTAGTATAATAAATGGCTGGTGCTGTTGATCTTAATGGCAGCTGGGAAGTTAGACTAGTTCTTTCCCCAGGCTCTACCCAGACTTCTCTTAAGAGATGCCTGGTGTTAGCTTCATGGTGGCCAAGTTAATAGTCACTCAGTGAATATGCACTGGGACTCTGTGTTAGGAACCATGGACCTCAAGGGGTGGAAGACCCACCCAGTCATGGAAATCTAGGCTGGGCAGACATGTAGATGAGTGATTACACAGTGATGCAAAAGTAATATCATCGACATGTGGACCAAACACAACAGATAACAGAGGTGGGAATGGGGAATGGGAGAGTAGCTGGAGAGGCTTCATAGAGTTTGGGTTTTGAAGGAGGAATAGGAGTTTGTCAGACTGCCAAGGTGTCCCAGGTTGGGGTATCCAAGCTGGAGGAATGAGCTCTGCCCATTCCGAGGACAGTATGGGACCTGAGTGTGACGTGTCAAAGAAGCATTGGGGAGATGAGGCTGAGGACAGAGCCCAGATGCATTATGAAGGGTCTGTCCTTATCCTGAGTCACCAAATGCTTTTCAGCAGTGACACAGTCAGATGTGAGATCTAGATGGCTCTCTCTGATAGCTTAGACTAGACTTGGGGTGAGAGGAAGGAGAAGACAGTGTGTGCATAAAACATTTTCTTTGATATTAATTTTGATCTTAAAATGTATTTCTAAGGCACCATTGAAGTAAATCAGAAAGCACTAGTAAATCAAATATGATTTACCATAGATGTAAATCAGAAAGTACTAGTTGCCATTGGTAATATATTAATAATATCAATAAACATGGTCTCAGAGGTCTTCTCTGCAGCTGGTGTACAGCTGCGTCTCCAATATTGTGGACTTGGGGTTAAAGGAAACCTGTGTTTCCTATGCCCAGGCTAGCGTGCTTACTTCCCTCCAGCTGGGCAGCCAAGGTGGGCCCTGAGAGGGCAGCCCAAGGACAGACTGGGAAAGTCACAGGTCACAAACTGCCCCCAGAGCCCTGCTGCTAGGGGCTGAATGCAGGACAGCCTCAGACGCCCAATCTTGGAGCCTGTGGGCATGTTGACCTGCATACTATCCAGTATCTAAACCTCCAGGTTCAAGCAACTCATCACTTCTTGGGTGTGCATCCTACTTCTGGGCTACTCTGCTGTTAACCGCCACCACCCCCGGCATACCCACAGCAGCCCTGGCTCTGCTCTACAGAACACTGCAGAACAAGGTTCAGTCCCTTCGCTTGACTTTGCTGTCTGTCTCTGATCCCATCCTGTGGGAGTGATGGTTGCCTGGCAACCTCCACTGGGGCCTGCAGCCTTACAGGGCTTTGAAACTCAGGGAAAATGACCTTGCAGTTGCCCCTCTGTGCTTTAGTGTTTGCATCATGGCAAAACTATATTAACGTAATATCAAGAAGAGCCTCGGGGACGTCCCTGGTGGCACAGTGGATAAGAATCTGCCTGCGAGACAAGGGACATGGGTTTGATCCCTGGTCCGGTAGACTCCACATGCTGCAGAGCAAAGAAGCACGTGCCATAGCTACCGAGCCCACACTCCAGAGCCCGCAAGCCACTACTGAGGCCCACGAACTCTAGGCCCACGAGTGAAAACTACCGAAAACACAGTACCCTAGAGCCTGTGCATCGCAGCTGCCGAGCCTGTGCACCTAGAACGCACTCAGCAGCCAAGGAAGCTGCTGCAGTGAGAAGTCTGGACACAGCCATAGAGTAGCCCCTGCTTGCCTCACCTAGAGAAAGCCCACACAACAACGAAGACCCAGCACAGCCAAAAATAAATAAATGACTGAATTAAAATAAAAAACAGAAAGAGCCTTTGCAGGGCGGAGAATCTGGAGAGTGGCCAGTCAGAGGGTGAGCAAGGGAAGGGGCAGCCAGGGGTTTGCCTCATGCTCTGGTGGGAAAGGAGCATCACCTTCTTCCCTACCCGCTGCCTGAAATGCCTGCCACCCAGATCTGCCACCTCCTGGGCAGCAAGCACTGTGCCATACCGTGAGAAGCTATGCAGGGCCTCCTGCCCAGTGGGAGAATATTGGAGAGCATCAAACCCACTAGCACTGGGTAAGACCTCCATCTACATCAGGGCGCTGAGAACCAAGGAGGGGCTATGACTTGCTCAAGGTTAAGCTCTTTGTTCTTGTCAGCGATGCTAGAGGACAAGAGTCCAGGGTTCTGGCTTGCAGGCCTGCACGCCACCCCATGCCAGCTAAGGGGAGGACGAGACTATCTTACTTCATCCTGTGGCCTTAGGGCCTGGTAGAGTAGAACTCAGTGAATGAATGAGCTCTGGGATCACCTACTCAACTGGTAATTTGGACTTGTTTTCCCTGTAGAAATTACATGGGCATGAACATGGATCTGGAAGAGAACTGCTGGATCTGCATACCACCTCAGCCCCTTACTGGCTGTGTGACTTTGGCCAAGTAACTTAAACTCTCTGTGCCTCAGTTTTATCACCTATCAAATAAGGGTATTACAGCATCTGCCTTATAGCGATAAGGGCTAAATGAATTCACACTGGGTATGTAAAGCTCTTAGAATGCTGAGAGTAAGCTCTTTTCAAAGAGTGTGGGACCATTATTTTTCCCCCTCTCTCTCGTTGCCAGCAGGTGTCTTGCTTTTTCACCTGAAGTCTGGGTTCCAACTTTCTCTTATGAAAGCCCAAGCCTACAGATGCAATGATGCCAGGTGTCCATCGGTGGGGAAGGACAAGGGCATTTGAGAAGCTGTGAGCAGGGAAGTGGGAACCCAAGTGAGTAGGGGCTGAGGTCTGTGGTTCCCAGGAAGCGGCCCCACCTTGCCCCCACAGTCCTGCTCTGGGAAGTGGCCTCTGAGGGGATGGCTGCATGGCAGATGTGCCTGGGGAGGGCACAGGCTCAGTAGGATCCCTGCTTCCCAAGCAAGAGCAAACTGCAGCCGGAAGCAGGGGCAGATGAGAAGGGTCTCACTGAATGACTTAAGTGTCCTGGAGTATGTAGGACCCACACCCCAGGCCAGAGGCTGAGGGCTAGAGGTAGAATCAAGTAGCTTGGCGAAAATAAAGAAAAGCAGTGTTGCTGGCAGACCTGAGCTTTGGAGTCAGAATCAGGCCCTGTGAGTTTGTAAACCATGAGGATGCATCTAGGGGGCCTATTTCTGTGGGTACAGGTGCCAGGGGAGGCTGCCTGTGGTGCTATTTGGTTTGGCCTGAAGGCCTTGCATTCCCAGGAATCCTGATGGCAAAAGAGCACCATCTGGCTTTCCTAAATGCATAATTACTGTGCCCCCTCCCAAACATATTTCTGCAGCCTTCCCCATCTCAGATGATGATAACTCCATCCACCTCAGTACTCAGGCTGAGAACCTGAGCAACTCATCTATCCCAAGTCTATTATAGCAATCCTGTGAACTTGGGTTTCAAAATATGCCTTCAGTGCCTTCTTGCCCCTCTGCTGCCCCCATCCCATTCCAAGCCTCCATTGCCTCTCATCAGGGTTCCTGCACAGCCTCCTAACTGGTCTCCCAGCATCTTCATCTGATCAAGTTAGAAGATCTGTCTTCTCCACCTGGCAGCAGAGTGAGCCAATTAAAAACCCAGATGGATCATCAATCCTCTACTCAAAACCTTTCGTTGGCTTAGGGTCTAAGGCCAAAGCCCTTCCTTGGCCTTCAAGGCCTTTCTGGTATGGCTTCAGCCTACCAGGCCTCACCCATCACTGCCTCCCTGGGCTCCACCAAGAGGTCCTTCTTGCTGTTTCTCAAAGGTGCCAGGCAACTCTTCTTCTTCCAACCTGTGCTCACATTTCATCTACTCAGCATGGCCTGCTGCCGCTGCTGCTGCTGCTGCTAAGTTGCTTCAGTCGTGTCCGACTCTGTGCGACCCCATAGACAGCAGCCCACCAGGCTCCTCCATCCATGGGATTCTCCAGGCAAGAACACTGGAGTGGGGTGCCATTGCCTTCTCCAAGCAAGGCCTCCTATACCACCCTTTAAAATTGTACCCCACCCTTCTCCACAGTTTTCTTTTCCTCCTTAGCGATAGGCATGTTTGCTCAGTTATATTTGACTTTTTGCAACCCCATTTATGTAGCCTAACACGCCTCTCTGTCCATGAGATTCTCCAGGCAAGAATACAGGAGTGGGGTGCCATTCCCCACTCCAGGGGATCTTTCCAACCCAGGGATCAACCCACATCTCCTTTCCAACCCACATCTCCTGCATCTCCTGCGTTGGCAGGCAGATTCTTTACAGTTGTGCCACTGGGAAGAACTGGCAGATGACAAGTGGAGGGTTGTACCTACGGGACACCCAGTATCATGACTGGCAGGAGACGACTTACAAGGGCCGTACCTGCTTGACGGCCAGGTTGACCAAGTCGTAGCGGTGGGAACGGCGCAGTGGCAAGCAGAGACTGTAGACCACGTGCAGGGCAGCACAGAAGAAACTGAGCAGGCCGATCTGCTTGCGGTGCTGCAGCCAGTGGTCCAGCCAGTCGGGGAAGCGTTGGTACTTGGTGCCGCGGCGCAACTGCAGGGCAGCTGCCAGCACGCCGGGCAGATACACTAGCGAGAGCAGCACGTAGGCCACGCAGGGCAGTGTTGTGTTGACCACGAGCACAGGGAGTTTGTAGAACTTGTACTTGCCCTCCTGCACGTAGGGCTCCAGCACATCCCGGACAAAGTTGTAGGCGTAGAAGAAGATGAAGAGCCCCAGGGCCAGGAGAGCAGGCACCTTCCAGCCTGGGAAGAGGCGCAGGGGCATGGCCTCCACCTCCCGGGCTGAGGCCAGGGACCCCATGTCCACAGGGGTGAAGCCCATGGCCCTCACCATCTCCAAGACAGTGCGCTTGGCTTCCAGCTGGTCACTGCAGATGGGCACCTGTGGGGAGGGAGGTAGGAGGCATCAGATGGGGTCCCTGGGTGGGGCCTCAGAGAGTCTCCTGGCCAAACTCCTCACTAAAAAGCTGAGGAAACTGCCAGGTAAGGTACAGCTAGAGCAGAAGGTGGCCCTGACTCCCAGGCCAGAGGCCTTTCCTCCCTGTGGTCTCCCAGTCTCTGACCCAGCAGTGCCCACTACTCAAGGACAATGGCCAACACTCATTCAACAGTGAGCATCTCACCCAGCTCATAGCCATCAGCATCCAAAGCAGAACAGCCATCTGGGCAGCCCCCAGGAGCCCTTGGAATAGGTGCCTCGAGGACTCTGGCCTGCCCGGAGGGCTGCTCAGCAACTGGGCTTTGCACATGGCCCAGAACGTGCTGCTGTGGCTGCAGCTCCATCCCTCAGTGCACAAGTGCCCTCTTGCCCCTCACAGCTCTCAGCCAACACACAAGGCATTCCACAAGCCAGCCCCTACCTCGTAGCCCACTGCTCCCCTCTGTGAGCCCCCAGGCAGGTCTACTGGTGTCCTCTGACCCCAAACACTCCATGTGTCTTGCTAACACTGCTGTGGTCAGCTGCTCTACCATCACTGACTCAGGACCTACTATGTGCCAGGCTTAACACGGGTGATCCCTCAGCGTTGCCACAAGTCTGAAAGTAGGTACTGCTGTCCACATTTTTCAGGTGAGGAAACTGAAGTTTGGGAACATCAATTCTCACCTCTGTGCCTCAGAAGGAATGCCCTTTCTGTGCCTGATGACATGAGGTAGGGCCGAGGCCAAAGCTGACCTCAAAGGCTTCCCCAGCCAGCTGCTGGTTCTGCTCCCTCCAGGCCCTGCTATTCTACATTCAGCCACTGTCCCTTGCCTGCCCACATATGAGTCCCAAGATGCAGGCTGTAAAGAGGACCCTCCAGTTAGAGGGGCTGGGTACCAGTGGGCTCTCCCACCACCTGGCATGGAGTTGGCAGAGAAGCCATCTGAGCTGGATTCATTGGAAGAGGGTCTCATACACATGTGGAGCCTGGCATTCTTCCTTCAGGAAAGTGCAGGTGGCCTCTTGACATTAAAAACCATCTTGTCTTGGTTAAAGCCTCTCTTGCCAACAACTGTATGCAGCAATGGCTGTTTTCTGGAGCCATTTTCCACTTCCAGAAAAACCTGCTATTAACTATTCTGAGAAATCTGCTCAGTTCTTGGAAGCCCTTGGAATAAATGAGATAAAGCTTGGGACTTGCCTGCTTCCTCAGGATCTGGCACAGGTTCTTCTTCCTAAGTCCAATCCTAAAAGCAAAATCTCTCTTCTTCTTGACTCCAGATAATAAAAAGAAAGCCATCAATCTTTTCCTCCTTATTTTCTTGGAAATCGAATTACCATAGAAGAACATGGATTTCCGGTTGAAACCCCAGCTCACCAGGCTATGGAACTGGGTGTAAGCAAGCTCATTAACCACTCTGCACCCCACTGCCCTACTCTGTGAAATGGAACTTTGCAGTCATGTGAGATGAGCTGAGATAACGTACACGAAGAGACTGGTTCATCAAGGGCCTTCAGCGAAAGTTAGCCATTTACATTTATTATGACGACTGGCATTCCTCCAGCACTTACCTGCCTATTTCCATCCCTTGGACCAGACTGCAGGGTCCAGGCAGAGATGACATTGAAGGCCTTGACCACTGCGCAGGTGGGGAAAAGGGAGGCCAGGTACTCAGCATTGGACTCATGGTGCTGAAGGTGCTCCTGCTCTGTGGGATTGCTCACGTCTACCAGGATCTTGCCAGCCAGCTGGTCACTGAGGCCACACAGTGTGGAGTAGTGTTCCCGGAACATAGCCACGAAGATGACCTCCGGGGAGCCCACCGCCTCCTCCTGGAAAGTCACTTGCGCTGCTGAGGGAAACAGCCCAGCCATGCGTTTGGGGTTGCGGCTCCCTACCACCACACTGAAGCCGGAGCCCACCAGGCGGGTAGCCAGGGAGCGGGCAAAGTCCCCGCTGCCCAGGATGCCCACTTTGGGAACCTCACTGGGGGCCTCAGCAAGGCTGCCATCACTGTCCACCAGGTGGTGGCTGATGAGCGGCTTGTCCATCTTTCCTGATGTTCTGGTGGCTAGAAGAGAAAACAGGAAGTTGGTCAGCAGAGGGCTTGTGGACTGCTCCTCCTACCAGCTCCCTCTCTGTCCATCAGAACTGCACGATGGTCCAACATTCACCCAACAGGCCTTTCAGTGTTAACATGTGCCAGCATATGGGCACAAGATGAATAAGTCCCAGCCCCTTCCTCAGGTGCTCACAGATTCCATAAAAGGAGAGGGAAGGACCTCTGTGTTCCACTCTGTCCTCTGTCCTGAATTATTTGCTTGGTACAAATTTGTGAGAGTGAGTGCGCTGAGAAAGAAGGGTATGGAATTTCTATGATCAATGCTATGCATGTCTTTTCAAAAGCATTATGTAATAGCTAGTGTTACTATCCGGGAGTGACCCCAACCTCAGCATCATTGGGTTTATCAGATTACCAGGAAGGGTAGACAATGTGTTCCTGTGCTGTTTACACTCTGCATTTTGGAATGGTATCTCTGATGCTCTTCCTTAAGTAGACAGTTAGCAGCTTAAAGGTAGCGACCTCATCTTATTTGACTGTGGATCTTACCATTTATTACAAGGCCTAGCACAGAGCTGGTGTTCAGTGCTTACTGAATGAATGAACAAACATCAGAATTCTATTCTCTGAGGGTAGGACTGGAGTGGGACTTGACAGTGAATGGGACCTAAGATTGGGCCCCTGCATTTGGGTTACAAATTTACAGTAAACTTGGGTGGGAAAGTTATTTGTTTTAATTGTCACCAACTTCTAGCTGTCAGTTGCTATTTTCTTCAGTATGAATGTAAGCAGCAACACAGTAGTATTGGCCTATCTGCAGCTTTGTCACCAATAATGACCAATGTCACAAGTTTAATTGTGAAAGAGCTTTCCAAATATGATTTAAACTCATTAATTTAAAATTATGGTAGATAGAACACCTGAATACATAAAGCAAATATTAATATACCCAAAGGGAAAATAGCAACAATAACAGTAGGGGACTTCACTATTCCCCTTTCAATAATGGATGGATCAGACAAAAAAAAGTCAGCATGGAAACATTGAACTTGAGCTATGTTTTAGACCAAATGAACCCAACAAATATATAGAGAACATTCTCTCCAACAGCAGGACAACAGATATTCTCCTCACCTGTCACAGAACACCCTCCAGGACAGAGTATATGCTAGGTCATAAAACACATCTTAACGATTTAAAAAAGCTGCAATCACATCAAGTATTTTTCCAACCACAATGGTATGAAACTAGAAATCAGTAACAGGAGAAAAATTAGAAAATTCACAAATATGTGGAAATTAACATACTCCTGAATGACCAATAAGCCAGAAATCAAAAGAGAAATTAAAAAATAGATATATATGAAGCAAGCAAAAATGGAAGTATAACATGCCAAAGGAGAAGGCAATGGCAAGCCACTCCAGTACTCTTGCCTGGAAAATCCCATGGATGGAGGAGTCTGGTTGCTGCTGTCTACGGGGTCACACCAAATATTGCCCCACACTGAATGCAGAAACATGAGAATCCAGCTCTTTCATATTAAGTCAGCCCTTAAGGAGATATTAAAAAATACAAAACAATGCCCTTGTTCGAATTACTTTTGATTTGGAAAATATCATTTTCATGAAAATATCTCACTATTTTAAAATAAAATGGATTTATTGTGACTATTTTAAAATAAATAAATAAGCAAAACAAACAAACAAACAAAAAAACCCCAAAGCCTCTCCCAACAAAGAAAGGCCAGGACTGGATGGCTTCACCGGTGAATTCTTCCAGAGATTTCCTGACAAGTTAATGCTAATCCTTTCCTCACTCTTCAAAAAAAAAAAAAAAAAAAAAGAACACTTCCAAGCTCATTTTATGATGCTATCATTACTCTGATACCAAAGCCAGGTAAGGACACTACAAGAAAAGAAAATTACAGGCGAATATCCCTGATGAACATAGATGCAAAATTCCTCAATGAAACACTAAGAGACTGAATTCAGCAGCACATTAAAAGGATCCTACACCATGATCAAAGTGGGATTTATCCCTGGGATGCCAGGATGGTTCAACATAGGCAAACCTTTAAATGGGATATACCATAATGAAAGAATGAGGGATAAAATTAATACGATCATCTCAATAGAAGCAGAAAAAACATTTAACAAAACTGAACATTCTTTCATGATAAAAACTCTCAACAAGTTAGATACAGAATTAGGAATGTACTTCTATAATAAAGACCATATATGACAAGCTCACACGTAACATCATACTCAATGGTGAGAAGGTGAAAGCTTTTCCTCTAAGATCAGGGACAATACAAGGATGTCTACTCCTGGCCACTTCTATTCAACATAGTAGTGGAAGTCCTAGTTAGAGCAATCGGACAAGAAAAAGAACAAAAGACATCCAGACTGGTAAGGAAGAAATACAATTGTCTTTCTTTGCAGTTGACATGATCTTATATATAGAAAACTCTAAAGACACCACCAAAAAACTATTAAAACTAAGAAATTAATCCAGTGAAGCTGCAGGATACAAAATCAACATGCAAAAATAAGCTGTATATATACCAACAATGAACTATCTGAAAAAGAAATTCACTAAACAGTCCCATCAGTTCAGTTCAGTTTAGTTCAGTCACTCAGTCATGTCCGACTCTTTGTGATCCCATGAGTCGCAGCACACCAGGCCTCCCTGTCCATCACCAACTCCCGGACTTCACTTAGACTCACGTCCATCGAGTAAGTGATGCCATCCAGCCATCTCATCCTCTGTCGCCCCTTCTCCTCCTGCCCCCAATCTCTCCCAGCATCAGGGTCTTTTCCCATGAGTCAACTCTTTTTATGAGGTGGCCAAAGTTCTGGAGTTTCAGCTTCAGCATTAGTCCTTCCCATGAACACCCAGGACTGATCTCCTTCAGAATGGACTGGCTGGATCTCCTTGCAGTCCAAGGGACTCTCAAGAGTCTTCTCCAATACCACAGTTCAAAAGCATCAATTCTTTGGCCCTCAGCTTTTTCACAGTCCCATACAGTACCATTAACAAGGACTTCCCTGGTGGTCCAGTGGTTAAGAATCTGCCTCCCAATGCAGGGAGTGCTGGTTTGATCCCAGGTCAGAGAACTAAGATCCCACATGCCTTGGGGCAACTAAGCCCATTTGCCACAACAAAAGATCCTGTGCGTGCTGCAACTAAGATCCAATGCAGCCAAATAAAATGAATAAATAAGTATTTTTTAAAGAATAAAATACTTTGGAATAAATTTAATCAAGGAGGAGAAAGATCTGTACACTTAAAACTATGGAACACTGATGAAAGAAATTGAAGAAGATGCTAATAAATTAAAAGACTTTCAGATTCATAGCAATCTATACAAAAATTCCAATGACATTTTTCAGATATAGAAAAAAAAATACTAAGATTCATACAGAACCACAAAAGATCCCAAATAATTAGAGCAATCTTGAGCAAGAAGAACAAAGCTGGAAGCATCGTACTTCCTGATTTCAAATTATATTACAAAGCTTTAGTAATCAAAACAATATATTACTGACATAAAACAGACAAAACCCAAAACAGAATAGCTAACCCAGAAATAAACCCATGCATATATGGTCAAGAATATGCAATAGGGAAAGGACAATCTCTTCAATAAATGGCATTGGAAAAACTGGACATCCTCATGGAAAAGAATGAAAGTGGACCCAGATCTCATATCATGCAGAAAAATCAACTCAAAATGGATTAAAGACTCACACTCAAAAAAAAAAAAAAAAAANAGAGATAAGGCTAAAAATTTAAACACAAACAGAAGCTCTAAGTTTTCTTCCCACTCCCAGGGATGATCCCTGACAACCCTTGGGGAAGTTCGCACCCTCTAGACACTGGGGTCCCCACAGAGTGATAGGCACTAGATGCAGTGACCATGGTCCCCCGGGAGAGGACCCTGCCTACTGACAGGGCAGCTGGGCAGCTTCCTGCAGGAGGTGGGCCTGAGCTGAGTCTTGAAAGATGTGCAAGCGAGCTCAGAGAAGCCTTCTAGAAAGATGAGCCTGTGTGAGAAAAGGAGCTGAAGAGCAGGGATCCACAGATAGCTCGTGGCCCTGGGGCAAAGGGTGTATGTACCCACAGCCAGCACCTGGGAGCTGGCAAGTCATAAATGAAAATGCAAATTCTTACCCAGAACTTAAACACACACACACACACACAAAAAAAAAAAAACCTAAAAAAGCATAGAGATGAAAAGCATGGCTCTCAAGAGGCTGAAACTCTAGGTTTCATCCTGACAATTTCCTCACCAGTAGACACTGGACAAGTTCCTTCAGTTTCCTCATCTGTGAAATGGTGGAATTCTGCCTCCTCAATGGGCATGGGGTAGTTGAGCCCGGTACACACCTGGGACTTTGCCTGTGATTAGGGACCTAGGGGGCTTCTCTAGGTCCTTGTCTGTTGGCATCCCCATGCCTTGCCCCAGTCAACTTTGGGAAGGTAGAGATCACCATGCTTGTTCCATGGTCTGACTTCTAAAACCCAGCCTTGTGCCTGACATTGCGGATGTTCCATGAATATTTGTGACTAGAGGTACATGTCACAGGAGCTTCCAGCTTCAAAACTTACTCTATTTGTCCTCTGGGGGCAGAAATCCTTCCAAAATGCAGTGCCTGTTTCAAGAGAAGGCAAGCACATCCTCACCCAGAACCCAGAAATCAACCTGAGTTGCAAGAAGGGATGTTCCTGAGTCTCATCTTTTTAGAATTGTGTTATAGGCTTATCTCCTCCCTCACTGGCAGGACATTTATCACGGCTGTCAGCCTGCTTGCCTCTTAATTAAAGCCCTCCCAGATCCTGCTAATTGGCTGCGGACAAGAAATACAGACGACACACTATCAAGAAAGTGAAAGGACAACCCACAGAATGAGAGAGCAATTCTGGAAGCCATAATCTGATGAGGGGCTTGTTTCTAAATACACAAAGAACTCTTACAACTCAACATTAAAAACACAACCTATATAAAACCGGGCAAAGGATTTGAGTAGACATTTCTCCAAAGAAGATTTACTGGTTTTCAAGAAACACACAAAAAGATGCTCAACATGATCAGCCCCCGAGGAAAAGCAAAGTATCAAGAAAACCATGAGGTATCACTTTATACCCACTAGGATGGCTTAACCAAAAAAAAAAAAAAAGAGAGAGAGAGAGAGAGAGAGACAAAGATAAAAATTGTTGGTGGGGATATAGAGAAATCAAAACCCGCATCCACTGCTATTGGGAAAGTAACATGGTACAGCCACTGGAAAAAAGAAGTTCCTCAGAAATTTAAACATAGAGTTTCTATACACTCCAGCAATTTCACTTCTAGGAACACAGACACCCTAGAAAAATGAAAGCATATATACATACAAAAATGTGTGCACCAGTGTTCCCAGTAGCACATTCACAATAACCCCAGAGGAAACAAGCCAATGACCGTCACTCATGAATGCAGAAACAAAACGTGGCTCCTGCACACGGTGGAATAACATTCATAATGAAAAGGAATGAAGCACTAATACACACGACAACACTATGAACTTGGAGAATATTATGTTAAATGAAAGGAACCAGTCTCAAAAGGCCACGTAGTGTATGATTCCATTTATATGAAATGCCTAGAAACAGGCAAGTCTACAGAGACAGAAAGTAGATGAGAGGCCAGGAACTAAGGATGGGGGCGGAGGGTAAGGGGTTGGGAAAAATGAAGTGACTGCTCACTGGTACAGGGTTTCTTTTTGGAGTGATGAAAATGTTCTAAAATTGATTGTGGTGATGGGTGTACAGCTCTGTGCATATACTAAAAAACCACTGGGTGGCTTCCTTTAAATGGATGAATTATATAGTACACGAATTACAGCTCAACAAAGTTGTTACAAAAAAAACCTGAGACACTACACAGCCTGTTACTATGTATAAACTAAGAGCAAACATGCTTTGGTGAGAGTTTAAGGACTCTTCACGACCGAAGCGACTTAGCAGCAGCAGCAGCATGACTTAATACATGGATTTTGTGACATCAGTGTTGGTGATTCTGCAACCTTCCCAAGTTATCCCCTCCTGCTGCTGCTGCTAAGTTGCTTCAGTCATGTCCGACTCTTAGCGACCCCATGGACTGTAGCTAACCAGGCTCCTCCATCCAAAATTTGAGGTTTCTAAGCCCCAGGACATCTAGAAAAGTGTGGCTTATGTAGTCAACACTATTAACTACTGCTATAGGGGAGATGGTTGTTGTTGTTTAGTTGTTCAGTTGTGTCTGACTCTCTGAGTCCCCACAGGCTGCAGCCCACCAGGCTCCTCTGTCCATGGAATTTCCTAGGCAAGAATACTGAACTGAGTTGCCATTTCCTTCTCCAGGGGATCTTCCTGAACCAGGGATCGAACACATGTCTCCTGCATTGCAGGCGGATTCTCTACCACTCAGCCACCTCGGAAGCCCCAAAGGCAGATGGTACCACAGGCTAAACAGTCCTCTTGGCTTCTGAATGGGCCGTGCAGCTTTTGCCCACACAGCTACTTCTCTGCATTCCACCCCAGGTCAGCAGACAGCTGTTCCAGAGCCACAGTGGAGGGCTTACAAGGAAGGGCGCTGAGGCCTGAGGCTCACCTACCAGCTCCTGGGATGGGTCAGCGAATAGGGCACGTGTGTTCCAGTGAGAGGGGACAGACAGGCATTATATGCTCCTCATCAAGTGGCTGGGGGTTTATATAAGGACCTACAGCTGGAAACTAGCACACAGTTGCCAGTCTGCCTGCATTAGGTCCAATACATTCGTCTTTCCCCACCAAACTCATCCCTTCCTTAATTAGGCAGAAGATTGGCCCCTGAGAGCCATCAATGGTCATTGGGAGGCTGCCTAGCAGAGTGTGGTCTCGTAAAACATCTGGATTTACTCAGGATCAGTCACCTTAGGAAAATGCAAAGTGGGCCAGCAAGAACACAGGCAATTATGGGGTCATATTTCAGCTGCACCACTTACGAGCTGGGTGGCTTTGGCAAGTCACTTTACCTCTCTGAACCTCAGTTTCTTCATCTGTACAATGGAATAATGTCACTTACTTTAATGAAACATAGTAAGGATTATGAGTGAGTGAGTGAAGTTGCTCAGTCATGTCCAACTCTTTGCGACCCCATGGACTGTAGCCTAACCAGACTCCTCCCTCCATGGGATTCTCCAGGCAAGAGCACTGGAGTGGGTTGCCATTTCCTTCTCCAGGGGATCTTCCCGACCCAGGGCTTGAACCCGGGTCTCCTGCATTCCAGGAAGACACTTTAAACTCTGAGCCAGTTTGGCCCCAGTAAGGATTATAGGAGGTAGCAAAGTGCCATGATCTGAGCCTGTTAAAACTCATGTGAGTTTCATGTTGTTCCTCTCTGCCTAGGATTTTTAAAAACCTTTGATCTGTGTAAAGCAGAAATAAATGCACCTAAATCAATAAATAGTGTTCTCTGCTGAATGGAAAATTTTACTCTAAAGTTTTCTAAAAATACACTCTGAGATAATGGTCTGGATATCTGCAAACACTTCTCACTAAGACAATTGGAGGAAAAGTCATGCTGCTCTTTGGGGCTCAGGAAGAGGTAACAGGGGGTGGTCGAACAGGGAGGGGTACAGGGGAGAGANCAACTCTTTGCGACCCCATGGACTGTAGCCTAACCAGACTCCTCCCTCCATGGGATTCTCCAGGCAAGAGCACTGGAGTGGGTTGCCATTTCCTTCTCCAGGGGATCTTCCCGACCCAGGGCTTGAACCCGGGTCTCCTGCATTCCAGGAAGACACTTTAAACTCTGAGCCAGTTTGGCCCCAGTAAGGATTATAGGAGGTAGCAAAGTGCCATGATCTGAGCCTGTTAAAACTCATGTGAGTTTCATGTTGTTCCTCTCTGCCTAGGATTTTTAAAAACCTTTGATCTGTGTAAAGCAGAAATAAATGCACCTAAATCAATAAATAGTGTTCTCTGCTGAATGGAAAATTTTACTCTAAAGTTTTCTAAAAATACACTCTGAGATAATGGTCTGGATATCTGCAAACACTTCTCACTAAGACAATTGGAGGAAAAGTCATGCTGCTCTTTGGGGCTCAGGAAGAGGTAACAGGGGGTGGTCGAACAGGGAGGGGTACAGGGGAGAGAGGCTAGCGGTCAGGGGAAGGGCACCAAGGTGGTCTGGGACCAGGCTTTGCTTTTCTCAGCACCAGGCTCCCTCCCATGGATGGCGCTCAAGTCACTGGTGTTGACAGGCTACCAGCAACCCTTACCAGCAACCCCAGCTCCTAGATCAAACCCCACCAGCAGCCAATCTGCCTTCACAGTCTTTGAGAACAGCCCTTTTGCACTGGCAGGATCTCTCTTTCATGCCTTTGTCCTCCCCAGAATCCAAGGGCAAGAACAGTCAAATGCACTTCTGTAATCCCAGCACTTAGCCCAGTGCCTAGCATATATTAGGTCAATCCTGAGCTACACTTGAGTCATCTGCAGGGCTTGGTAAAACATACTGCTGGGTGGGACTTCCCTGGTGGTGAAGAGTCTGCCTGCCAATGCAGGGAACATGGGTTTCAACCCCTGATCCAGGAAGACCCCACATGCCGTGGAGCAACTAAGCCCATATTCTCCTACAACTACTGAGCCCACGTGCTGCAATGACTGAAGCCTGAGCCCCAGAGCCTGCGCTCCTCAGTGAGAAGCCACCGCAACGAGAAACCCACGCACCACAACTACAGGAAAGCCAGGGAAACAACGAAGACCCAGCATGGTCCAAAACAAATAAATAAATAAACTATATATGTATTACAAAAAAACCGTACTGCTGGGCAGGACTTCCCTGGTGGTCCAGTGGTTAAGAATCAGTCTTTCAAAGCAGAGGATGCAAGTTCAGTCCCTGGTCAGGGGAACTAAGATCCCACATGCCACGGAGGAACTAAGCCCAGGAGCCGCAACTACTGAGCCTGCACACCATAACTTGAGAGTCCGTGCTCTGCAACAAATGATCCCGAGTGCCACACAGCAAAAAAAAAGAAAAACAACAAAAACCTACTGCTGGGCTGCATCCCCAGGATTTTTGATGCTACTGGTCCTAGGACCACAGGCTAAAAACACTGCAGCAGATGCTCACAAAAGGTCTGTGTGAGGGGCGAGTGAATTGATGAATCACTCGCGTGTAAGAACACTCCCGATCTGTCTTCTTCCTTGAATTCTTCTAGTCAGGCCTAGCCTTTAGGCCACTCCTTCATAAAGCCTCCCTGACCCCTGGGACCCCAGGTATCAGTAACTCTTCTTATACTCCTCTGAGTCTTGAGGGCCAGGTGCGCCCCCTCCCTGCACACACTTTGGCCTCCCAAAACTGGCTCTTTCTGGTAAAGAGAAGGCGGTCAAGGCTATGGTGGCATTGCCCACTCAGCTAATGAGGCAAACCCTCCAGGCAACCTGCTCCCATGGCCCCCTCCCCGTCCTGTGTGCGGTCACCAGGTCTATTGCAGGGGGTCACCTCTCCCACTGAGGGAGAATAGTAGTGAAACCAGGAGACCACACAGAGCCTGTGGACCCAGGGGCCCCCAGCACATCCCCTGGGGTGATCTCCCCAGAAGACTTAGTTTCCTGAAGGACCAAGAATTCAGATGGCCTGAAGTCATATCCATATCCATGTGTTCTTTCATTGCCAGGCCTAGAGGAAATGCTCACTTGCACAGTTCAGCACTACCCACCATCAGCACAGAGGCAGGAGGGTGGTCAGTGCTGCTTGCAAGGGGGAGGGAGGAAGTCCTGGTGGTCAGCACCAAAGCCAGTGGTGTGAAGCAGGGAAGATGCTAACAAGGGGTCCTGTGCTCACAACCCCAGGGGCACCATTTACATTTCGATCCATGTGAACACTGCCCTCTGGAGTTGTGCAGTGCATATCCTGTGCGGTTTTACGTAAAGGTTGGTCCTGCCAACCCTGGTCTGAATACCCACCGCGTACCTAGCAGGTGTTCTGGCTGCTGCTGCTGCTAAGTCGCTTCAGTCATGTCCAACTCTGTGCAACGCCATGGACAGCAGCCCACCAGGCTCCCCTGTCCATGGGATTCTCCAGGCAAGAATACTGGAGTGGGTTGCCATTTCCTTCTCCAGGTGTTCTGGCAGGTGGCTAAAAAGACGGTTTGTCTGCTTGAGGCCCTTAGGGGAAAGGTCGGCTACACCCTGTGGCCAGGAGTAAGTGCTTGAATGNAGGCTCCCCTGTCCATGGGATTCTCCAGGCAAGAATACTGGAGTGGGTTGCCATTTCCTTCTCCAGGTGTTCTGGCAGGTGGCTAAAAAGACGGTTTGTCTGCTTGAGGCCCTTAGGGGAAAGGTCGGCTACACCCTGTGGCCAGGAGTAAGTGCTTGAATGAGGGTGTGCCCAGCACTGTGGGAGCTGGGGAGGAACGTTTGCCTCTGCCCAGTGAGGTCAGGGTGCTGGCATGTGGAGGCAGCCAGCTCCCTATGGATCGGTTAAGCCAGCCAGGTTGGAGGCTGTCAGGCAGCGGCAACTGAATCTGCCACCTCAGCGATGGGGGTTGGATGGCTTCTCGCTTTCCAGGGACACTTGGTGCTGCAACTTGTGGGGCCAGTTGGGTCTTGTGGCTGGTTGCTGCCTCCACCCTTTCCCCTTGCCATGATGTACATTTGCACATTCAGAAATGGGCCCACCTGGCCCTGGGGGGCTCCCCTGCCCCTGGGGAGGATAGAGGAATGGAAAGGGCAGGTCCCCAGACTTTCGCCAAGCAGCTCAGCCTGCCTCACATGGCCAGATTCTAGGGTTTGGGGTGTAAGTTTCCTGGCTCTGCCCAGCTGATGGGCCACCTTCTCCAGGAAGCCTCTAGGGTGCCTGACCCTGACCCTCAGGGGCCTCTTCCTCTGAACTCTTAGGGACAGTGGGACTCACTTTCCAGCTGTCCTGTGTGGGGATGGTTGTCACGCCACCCCATCCCAACCACCTGCCACAGGCCAGCTCCACACAGAACCCTGACTTTTGTTAGAAGTTTCTGAGAGCTCAGATAACTGGTCCGGGCGATCCTGGGAGCACCTCCTGGCCTCCTCCTGGGCCCTGCAGGACAGGGGCACCTTGTGCTCTGTGCCTCAGTCTGCACTCCTGCCACATCACCACTGACCACACATACCAGCTTGCTCATTTATCACCTCCCCAGGCTAGGGGCCACTTTGGACTCCTGTCTGTGTCTCTAGCATCTGGTCTGGGGCCTAGCACCATGTAGGTGCTCAATCAATGTTTGTGGTTTGGATGACTTAACTGCTAGATTCTGTGCCCACGGGCAGAGTGTGCTTGGGAATGAGCCCTGGCTGTTCACCCCAGCACCTAGCTGGGGTCCTCCTCTACCCAGAGGGGATTAAATCACATGATGAGTTTTGAAGTCCTACTGTAGCTTGCTTATCCTGTTAGAACTGGCCAGACATTTCACTGTTTGATGAACTTGGTAACATAGAAGAGCAACGCAGAGCTGCACTCACACACTGCAAAGACACAGAAGGATGCAGTTCAGCTCGTGCAACTCTGGCCAAAGTAGGAAATCAAACACCACATCTGAGGCACGTCAGGGTGCAGCCTGGTAAGGACAAACCCAGGGAAGAAGGCTTCAGGGATGCTGGGCCAATGGCTCCAGGGTCCATGAATCTCTGAGCCAGGAGGAAGCAACCATTCAGAGCCATCTGCCCTCTCCATCAGGGAACAGTACCTGGGGCAGGTGAGGCACAGCTGTGGCTTCTGGCAGAAGAAGTCCTTGGCTTTTCCCAATCAAGACCCACCGGGCCAATGGTCTTGACTCGGACATCCTTCCTTATGCTTTTTCCTGATCAAGTCATAGACTTAATCTCTGTGCCTGGAAAGTCTTTTCCTTCCAAATGACAAAATTCAAAGTCCAGCAGAAAGGCCATTCCTCTGTGAAGCCCTCACCCTACCTCCTCTTCGAGGCAGGATTAACCTCCCTCCCCTGGTCCCCTTGGCTCCCTGCAGCATGCTAACAGGATGGAACCAGCATATAACGGTAGGAACTTTCTTTGAAAGTAAGGGGTGGATGGTGGTGGAGTTCCCAGCCTCCTTAAATCTCCATCGCCCTTCCCCATGTGCTAATGTTAATATTAAAATGAATACACTTTGATATGAATAATTCACATTTCCCAGTCTGGTAAAGTGAATACAGCTCCTCCAAAATCTTTCCCATTTTGTAAATCTGAAAGAGACAATCTAAGTACAAAGCCAGCTACTTGTTATGCAAATAGATATGGTTTTCAGGGAAGTCCCCTAGTTCCTCCTTCCCTCCTCATGACTGCCCCTAAAGCCACGTCATGTAGAAATCCCGGTCTCTCCAGGGCTATGAGGTCCGCCAGCCCTTCCCTACTGAGATGCAGCTGGGAAGTCACAGCCCAGTACCCAGCAAGTGTCTGGCACATGCCACATCAGCAACAACCAGGAGTCAAAGAAGAGACGGTGAGGTGGGGTCTGACTCACCCAGTGGAGAGACTAACTGTGGACTTGTACACTCAGGGTACCACTGCTTTCATTTCACAGATGAGAAAACCGAAGTCAAGTCAGGACTTCCTGAAGGCCCCTAGATGGTTCTTGCCCTAGCCCCGTGCAGTCCTGCTCATGCACATGGGTGTGAGTAACAGCCAGTCATCTGGTCTACATGGGGCTGTGAGATGGTCTTGGCTTCCTCTCCACTCTCCCTCTGCCCAGCTGAGCTGCCCAAACTCATACTTTCCAACCTCTCATTCTCAAGTTGTTTCTGCAAATCCAGGGCTGCCCTCTGTCCTAGGTTCTAAACCACAGCAGCACTGGCTCTCCCTCCCTGATCTCAGGTTGAGGGGTGCAGGGGGCAAGAAGGAGGTGCTACCTGTGTCCAGTTGCCCCCCCCAACCCCCACAGCTGACCTGACAGGAGACAGCATAGAAGATGCTGTCTCAAGTACAGGTTTAAAAGCTGGGTCACAGACACACACATCCAATTGGTGCATTTCTATTTTTTTTCTGCAGGCATTTTCCCTTTCTGATGGACTCTAACAAACATTTTACTGTTATATTTCTTGTAATACTGCCTGGAATCGTTATTTAGACATCATTAAAAAATCATTATATTTTTAAAAGGAAGGCTGAGAAGTTCCTACGGAAGAGAATAACAGAAAGCAGGGGTGCGTGCACATGTGTACACACACACTGCTGTACACACACAAAGACACACACATGCAAGTTTGGTTGGACAGAAAAGAGGTTTTTCACCACACTGCCTGCAAAACAGAAGTGAATGAAAAATTTATAGGGCTTTTTACAAACATTTAGATTTTTGAAACATTGTAAAAAAATCCGGTTCGACTATTTACAGCAGTTCTCTGATAAACCAACCCAGAAGTGGTTACTAATAAGTAAAATTTACAACTCCCCAATGGACCTGCCTTCCACAGAAATATATCATAAACATTAACCTTTTTTTTTTTTTTAACACACCAGAACCCACAAAGCCAGTGCTCACATTAACTGAAGGCACTGTGTGTGATAAATCCTTGAACCCTTTACTTTGAAAAGGCTTCTGACTTAATGTGCTGATGATAAGATTTCCCATTTTGGCAAGAACATCACCAGATGGTGCTCTTTGGTGCCAGTTCTGAAACAGGGGCTCCCCGAGATGCTGGGGTACACTCAATCAGACCAGGATTGGAGCGGCTGGAGAGGGGGCCCCACATGCTGCCCAGGCCATGTGGCTCTGCACCCTATAACCAGACTCACCCACGACAAGCCGATGCGAGGGTCTGACGCATGCGTCCCTTGACAGCCCCACTGTGATCTGGCCACCCGTTCTCCCTGGGGTCTCCCCCTGACCTGTAAGCTGCCAGACTTTGGCTTGGAACACAGAACTCAGGCGGATGCTCAGAAGGCGTGGGGCTGCCAGGGGCTTGGACAGCCGGGCTGCCTCCGCCTCAGCCTGCACTCTGGCTCCCGGCTGCAGGGAGTGAACGGGGTAGTGACTGATGCTTGGTTTCAAAGTGCACTGTGAGCGAGTAGCTCTGGCCTGATACTTCCTGTTTAGGGAGGAAACCTCACTGGTGATAATTAGTGGCTCAGACTCAAGTCTCTTTGCTACAGGAACTGAGGCAGGACAGCCAGCAGAACCCAGGATACATAAAATGAATAAATGTCATCCAACGCAGGGCAGACTGCCTCACCACAGGAGTGTGTGTGTGTGTGTGTGTGTGTGTGTGTGAGAGAGAGAGAGAGAGAGAGAGAGAGAGAGAGAGAGAGATGCCTTTACTTCTCAGATACAAAGCCAAACATAATGGCTGCAGAAAATGGCAATTTACCAATTGCTGCAGGGGGTAATTTATTGCAATCACTGTGGTTGTCATTGGCTTAGTGATGATTCTCTCTACATTTGGTGCCAACAAGGCTTCACAGTCATCTTTACTAGCTAGTTGGTGCCTCTCTCCGGTGGGGAGACAGAGAGACAGACAGAAGTATGAACAGAAAGACAATACTGTCCAGAGGACACACCCTGGAGGCCAGGCCGCACCAGCAGCACAGGGGGAGGCCAGAGGTGTGGGAGCTTTTGCATCACTGAAGTAAACTATGCCAAGTTCAGTCTTACGACAAGTCCTTTCGATTGCTTTCAACTTGTTGGAAAACTGGTGATGTGGGGAAACTAGCTCTGAGGAACCATGGGCCTCTGATGACCAGAATGCACACCCTGTTCTCCAGACAGGTTTACTCATTACCAGCAACAGGTCAGGGCCTGCATGGTGGTCTGCTCTCTGTCTCCCCCTGTGGGCAGGGAGGGGCATTGTGGAATGTCTCCAGAGTCCAGCCTAGACCAGCAATGCACAGACTGACTTTCCCCTGCTCAACTCATCTGCCACCCCTCCTTCCGGTCCCCGCTGCTCCCCTCTTCTGCCAGTGCTCTCACCTCCCCCTGAAGTCTTGACTTCTTCCTGTCCATTGACACTCCTCTTCCCTGAAGATCTAGCCTGAGCCCTTGGGCATGCAAGGCACCTCCGGGCCACCCCCCTACAGCCCCCCACCCATCTCCCTCATTGTGAATACGGAAGCAGCTCTCCTCATGCGGGATCTAGTTAGACAGGTCTAGGTGTGAATTCAGGTTTGACTGTGTACAGCTATGTGACCTTGGGCAGGCTACTTTCCTTCTCTGTTCTGATGGTTAAGTAAGACAGTAAGCACGAAAGCTCCCAAACCTACATCTTAGAACTGCTATTTCGTACGCATGGCCTGTGTTCCGCTGTAGGCCACTGGCCACATGCAGCCCTGGACTCTTTCCCTTCCGCTGCCTAGGAGCATTTTGTATCCTCATTTGGATTCCCAGTTGACTGTAAGTTCCCTGAGGGCTCTCCACTCCTGTGTACCTACACAGCCCCTTGGAGAAGCTGCCCTGTCAGGAAACCACACTTCCTTCTGAAAGCAAACCCTCCAGGCATGAGCAGCACCCCCATGGTTCCAGCTGTGATGTCCTGCCCCCTGGGGTTCTCCCCAAGCCCCTAGCTGTGTCCTGAGAGCCCCCAATCTTGGGATCCCCCTCCCTTCATGTGTCCACAGAGCCGTGCCAGATCAGAATGTTCTAGAAGAGCTGTAGCAAAATTTTGTTGTTGATTAGTCGCTCTGTCATGTCTGACTCTTTGTGACTCCATGGACTGTAGCCCGCCAGGTTCCTCTGTCTATGAGATTTCCCAGGCAAGAATACTGGAGCAGTTATCATTTCCTTCTCCAGAGGATCTTTCTGACCCAGGGGTGAAACCCCCATCTCCTGCATTGCAGGCAGATTCTTTACCATTTGAGCCACAAGGGAAGTCCACGGCGAAATTATGAGAGGACAAAGGCCGCCACGCCAGAACTCAGAGCAGGCAGATCTCCAGCCTCCAGCCTTCTAATCTAGCAACACCAGGAGGGCAGGGCTTTCCCAGATCGAACCCCCTGAACTCTCATCACAACCCTTGGCCACCTGGCTCAGCACGTCTTGTTTCTTCCCTAAAAATTCTAGGCGCCACCTGATTTCCAGCCAATGTGCAGCCATCTCTACAGACAGCCACAAAGGGCCTGCTCGACCTCCAGGAGAGGCTCGGCCCCACACCAGGTCATGGCTCATTTGCCAGACCCCCACCCCACTGTATCTGTGCGATCCTGACCCATGTACACGTCTGGCTGGGCACCTGGGCTTGGCACAGACCTGTTTGATTCAAAAGGCCCATTGGGGTGACTCCACAGGCACTGTATTTGGCCAGCCTGTCTTTCACAAAATCTACCTGGAGGGCCCATTTCACAGGGCCACCTGAAGCCCCTTAACATCGTCAGCTGTCAGCCCTTAATGAGTCATCTTCAGAGAGACCTTCATCCCAACATCAGGGCATGCTGTCACTTCCCCAAGCCCACCAGTCAAGTCACAGGCCTCCCCTTTCCATAGCCTGACAGCCGCCAGGAGCACTGGTTGCTACAGTCATGGGTTCTCCCATCACAGACCGCACGCAGGCTCTGGGAAACATGCTGTCTGCACTTGAACCAAGACAGCCTACTCCCCAGGGAAGACTTAGGAGGCCCATTCACCAGTCCATANGGCCTCCCCTTTCCATAGCCTGACAGCCGCCAGGAGCACTGGTTGCTACAGTCATGGGTTCTCCCATCACAGACCGCACGCAGGCTCTGGGAAACATGCTGTCTGCACTTGAACCAAGACAGCCTACTCCCCAGGGAAGACTTAGGAGGCCCATTCACCAGTCCATAAACTCCTTTACATTTACCTGGGCTGATTTGATAGTCTTGAGACTGCATTTTTCACAGTTTAATCTAACTGGATAGCTCTAAAAGGCTTAAAAATGTGCTGTGTGCTTCGACCCCACCTGGATCTCATTAAGTTGAAGCGGGAGTGAGAAGTTACTGCCTGATTGCAGACCAATTAGGGCTCACTTGTTGCACGTTTGCCAGATGACAATGGTGACTGATGAGGACAGATTGATTGGAAAGAGTTGAGCATCAGGTAATTCTCCAGTGACAGTGTTCCATACCTGAGGACAGGGGAAATCTTTTGCTCTGGGTTGAAGACAATGCAGGGGTTTATGATTCTGCATAAATTTGCAGCCACTGATCCTGCCAGGGCCGTGGTCAATACCTCCAGCTCAGGGAGGAGCCATCTCTGGTTTTGAATCCTGGCTCCCTCACGTTAGCTATGGGACCTGGGATTCAGTTCTCCCACTCATACTCAGAAATAAGTGGAGGGTGTCGGTTTTTGTGTGATTATAAATGACAACCTACACCCATCCTGCTAGAAGTAGGACTCAAACCAGTTCCTGAGTGCCTGACACCATGTTAGTGCTCAGTAAATGTTGAAAGAAGAAACAATTACGCAAAATTTGGACAAGTAGTTATAGTCAATGGTTAGGAGAACAAATGTGCTGTCAAAAGAATGGAGTCTCATGTGTTCTTGGGAAAGTCAAAAGGCTGAGAGAATAGCACTGTCTATTTCATAGGACAGTTGGAAGGTTCAAGTGTGCTCACACTTATAACATGCTTGGCACGTGGGGAGCTATTCACTGATGATGACGATTGCATTTCAGTTGTGAAGTGGTGCTCACTGCATGCCAAGGGCATGAAGGGCTGACATGCAGAGGCCTGGGAATGGCAGATCAGGTTGGACAGGTAGGTGGGCCCAGCTCTGGGGTACAGATAGGAGGAAGTGAGACTTCTGTAGCCAAATGTTTGAAAACCACCTCATGTGCCTTGTCCCCACCCCTTGCCTTCCCACCTCCAAGTTCTGTAACCCAAACTAAATTGAGGCCTGGGCTCAAGACCAGGTCTGCAATAGAGAAGGGGACCATGGAGGCCACGCTCTAGTGAACTGAGGGGTTTGGACAAGGGGAGCAATGAGTCTGTAAGGTTCCCAGCTGCTTTTCACTCAAACTCTGGGAGAATGGGAAGGGGTCTGATATTTATTGTACTCCTAAACCTCAGCACTATCACACAGTGCATCCTCCCCAAGCAGGCACTATTGTTCCTGTTTTATAGCAATATCAGGTCCTAAGCCCTTAGCAAGGTCTTGTAGATGAAACAGGTTCAGAGAATGGAGGCCGTGCTTTAGGCCACACGGTAAAGGGCTGTGATGATTGCAAAGGCAGGCACCCTCCTCTGCAGTGAGCCACTCCACTGTTCAGGTTTGCAGCTATGGACTTTAGTCCTTACATTTCTCCTTTTAACTATCTGAAGCCCTGCCCAACACTCTGATATACCCTGCAAGGGAAGGGCCCTGAGTTAAGGACAGAAAACTTGGAGGGGAGAGGAGTTCATCTGTTTGGCATCTCTAGGCCAAAGAGGGCATACCTATGGTCCCAGTGTGACCAGGCCTGGTCCTGGGGAGCTCAACAAGCTTGAGGCTGTCTGTTCAACCCTCCAATGAACAAATGGCCTGGCCCAAGCTCCCTGCAAACTCTGAGGCCAGGGTCACCACATGCCAACTCCAGGCCTTCCTCCCCCAGGCCTGGCTGAGGTCACTTGTCCATCATTCGAGGCCTCCTTCAGGAAAACTTTTCTATCCCAGTGATAGCCCCTGCCCCATGAAGTCCATTCATCCATCTGACACTGCTTAAGTGTTGTAGGGGAAAGTCAACTGACTCCATGTTGGATCTATTTCTTTGACTTGCTTTTCATCGCTTTTGTTATTATAATCATGTTAGGGCCTGCCTCAGAGAACCCTGTCCCTCTGCCTGACTGTTAATCTAGAGCACCCTTATTCAGCTCCTAGGGAGATAATCTGACCCTGTCCACCAGTGAATGGCTGTAAGAAAGATGAGAACAGCATATCCCTTTCCCAAGGCTGGCCATTCCCAGAGATGATTTGCAAGACTGATGGCCTTTTTTACTTTACTTCCTCATTGCCTCTATTCTGTTTTTTTGCCTTAGTTCCTCACTGCGTCTCTCTCTGGTTCTATAAAAGAACCTAGCACCCAGACCCCATAAGATGGTTTTTTGGAGATATTAGTCTGCCATCTTCTCGGTCAGCCAGCTTTCCAAATAAAGTCGTATTCCTTGCCTCAACACCTCGTCTTGTGGTTAACTGGCATATTGTATGGAGAGCAGAGTGAACTTGTACTTGGTAGCAAAAGCACCTGCTCCAAGCTGGCCCCTCTGGAGGCCACTGGGGATACAGATGACGGTGGAGATGACTTAGATATGGCCTCAGCCCTCCAGGCGCTCCCGACTAGATGCTAGGGGGGTTCACTCTGCAAAACTGGATTCGGCCAGCTGTGGGTAGACCCTTGTTGTTGTTTAGTCACTTAGTCATGTCTGACTCTTTTGCGACCCCATGGACTGGGGCCTGCCAGGCTTCTCAGTCCGTGGGATTTCCCAGGCAAGAATACTGGAGTGGGTTGCCATTTCCTTCTTCAGGGGATCTTCCCAACCCAGGGACTGAACCCATGTCTCCTGCATTGGCAGGTGGATTCTTTACCACTGAGCCGACAAGGAAGACATAGGTATCTGTATTTTTAAGAAACCATGCAGGTGACCGAGGGTCACACCCAGGTAAGACTCTTTGGTCTTGTGGATTTTCTGGCCCCTAGCCTGGGATTCTTTAGACTGCCACAATCCTCTGAGAGCATGACCTATCTCTCCCAGTAGTAGCATCCTCTCGGCTCTCAAGTCAGATAAATCTGTGTACAAATCCTACTTTTGCAACTTAGTACTCGTGTATCCTTATAAAATACCCATGCTGTCTGAGGCTCAGTTTCCCCATCTTAAATGAAATAATAATGGTGCCTTTCCATACTGAGGATTAACTGGAATACTCTGTGCAAAGCAAGAATTTTGGTGTAGATAATGCACAATAAATGTCTGCTATTAATCATATCATCACTGGACTCTGATGGACAGAAATACTTCCCTGTATTTCCAGGATCCCTCTCTGCAGCCTGTGTCTCAGAGGCGGCCTTGGAAACCTCTGAAGCCTCTCCCCAGAGTCCTCTGCCGGGGCTCCAATACCTGTCTGCATTTTCTCTGAGGACCCAGCCTCTTGGTCCTCAAAGGCATACTAACTCGTCGTACCCTCCCCTTCATCTAACCCAGAGTGAGCAAAGTTCCAACCACGCCTCTCTGGGCAGCCTGCCTCCAATTTCGCGGAAACCGGTAAGTTTGCCAGGCAAGAGCTCCGCGGGCAGAGGACACCGGTCAGCCCAGCCTCTTCTCGGTCAAGGTCGGGAGCCCCCGCCCCTGCCGCCTGCCCCGCCCGGGGCAGGCACAGGGCTGGGAGGCCTGGCGAGAAGATCCTGCCCAGCGCTCTGGCGCTCCCCTGAGACCGCGGGCGGGAGCAGAGGGGAACGCGGGACCGGTGGACTCGGCGGGTCCGCAGGGTGGGGCGCGGGACGCAGCATCCCGGGGAATTAGCTAGGTCCCTTCAGTCCCGACCCCGGCGCTGCGCGCACCCGGCCCTGCCTACCTCGGGTGGCGCACGAGGTTGGGAAGGAAGGTCCACAGGGAGTGGAGGACCCAGATCTGGGTTCGCGGCCGCCGGGCACACGTGGCTGGGTCCTAGTCGCCCAGGTTTCCTGCATGCGTGGGGCGGCCCCGGCGCAGGAGGCTACGGGGCAGCCACCCGGACCGGGGTCCCTGGCAGGGCGCAGCCCCGCGTTGACCTGGGCGAGGGGTCACTCACCTTTCAGGCCCGCCGCGGCTCCGAGCGGCGGCAGCAGAAGGTCCGCGGCGGCGGAGGCGGTGGCCCGGCCCGGAGGCTCCGCCTCTCCCGGTGCCCCGCCCGCCTGCGGGGCCGGACCTGCGGGGGAGGAGGCCGCTCGCCAACCGGCTGCTGTTGCTTATCCGGCTTGGCCACCTCACCCGGGACCGCAATCGGGGAGCTGCAGGGTCCTCTATCCCCGCCTGGTCCTGCAGCTCCAGCAGTGGTGGTGGGCGGCAGGGAGAAACGACCCTCCCCTCCCCCGGCCTAATGTTCCTAAACTTCTGGAACTACACCTCTGTCTCCCTCATTAAAGTGGGCAACTCTTAACCCGGACAAGCAGGGCGTCTGGAGTCCACAGTAACTTCTGGGACCGGCTGGCTCCCTTCATCCGAGAGACACTTCAAATCCACGTCCATTTCGTAATGCCAGGTTAAGTGGCAGGCCAAGTTCACACAGGAGGGAAGATGCCAAGATGCCTGGCTTCCTTCCATCCTGCAAGGGCCGCAGCAGTAGAGGCCCCCTGCTCCACTAGGTTGCATCCAGGCCTCCGTTGCTTCCTGCTTCCGTTGCTCCTCTGTCCCTGGTCTACCCTTAGCATAGACCTCTGACCCTTCTTCAGAGTCCTCACTTCCAGGGCCTGGGAACTGGGGGAGGGCCCTAGTCTCCTCATCTAGATTTTCTAGGCTTGAAACTACCACCCTGCCCAGAGACAGATGGCCTCCAGCCCTAGGCGCTGTCCTCCACTGCCCCATGACGGTGGCCTCCCAGCACAGCCGTGAGTCAGGTATAAGGTGAGGGTATCTTTCAGGTACCTTTCTAGAGGTGTGCGCCGTCATCTGAAGCCCTTTCTCACGTGCAGTCTCATCATGTGCTGCTGACCACCGTTCCTCTCCTTCCACAGGTGAGGACACAGGGGCTCTGATCGTTGTGGGGCACCCATGTCACACATCTTCTGGGAGGCCGACTGGGGGTTGCCTGACCCCTGGGACTTTCTCTGGATTAGTCCTCTAGGACATATTCTGCCAGCCCTTGATNGCTGCTGACCACCGTTCCTCTCCTTCCACAGGTGAGGACACAGGGGCTCTGATCGTTGTGGGGCACCCATGTCACACATCTTCTGGGAGGCCGACTGGGGGTTGCCTGACCCCTGGGACTTTCTCTGGATTAGTCCTCTAGGACATATTCTGCCAGCCCTTGATAAAGAGCTTCAAATTACTCCAGGATCCCAAGCTGTTCTGGGGAGATAAGTCCTAGGGAGGGGCTATCTGAACCCGGAGACCAGAAAGGCAGGCGGCTGGGCCTCAGTAATGGCCCCCCAACTAGACCTCAGGGAACGCAATAAGGGGGAGAGGCAGAACTCTGGCCAGGTGGTGGGGTGAGAGTCCTTTTCTTTGTCCTCTCACTTCACCAGCATCTTGTGCTTTCTCACTTCCATAGGTTTCCTCTTGCGTAAAATACCCACCCGCCCCAGCTCTCCACTTTGCCAGACCCTGAGGCCCAGCTTCCCTCACATCTCCTGTGCCACCCTGCCCCAGGAAAATATCCTCTCTGAGCTCTCTGGAGCAGTTCTCATAGGTCCTTCGTGCATTCCACACTCAGGGAACTGCACCGTATCACAGTGTTCCAAGTGCTGGGGACACAGTTGCCCCATGCCTGGTTCTGGCCCTCGGATGGCAGGTTGCCTCTGCAGTGACTTTGGGGAACCAGGAATGAGCGTGTAGCCTTCTTTGGTGCCCCTCACATGGTGCCCTGCACACAGTAGGTGCTCTTTCAATATCTCTGTCTGCTGAGGGTCTCTGAGCACCATTCCTGTTACTCCAGAGGAGCTGGAGCACAAGGAGATGCAGCTTGGGAAATAGAGACACCGAGAAGTCTTCCAATATTCTCAGAGGATCTGTCTAGCATCCTTCCAGAGAGACCTGGTAGGCCTCTGAGGGGCTCCCCATGAGTTGGAGAGAGGGCAAAGGCTGGAGCAGCAGAGATACACAGAGGAATGTCCTAATGGATCATGAACTTGTGCAAGAGAACAATGAGGGGCCTGAAAGGCACAGGGAGGGGGAGAGGTGAACACCCTGCTGAGGCCAAGCGCCTTGGTGGACAGAGCACCATCCACGCCGTTGGCCTTTGATGCTTGGCCTGTTTGGCTCACCTGACGTGGGGCCTAGTGTGGCTGAGAGCTGAATCAGTGTTTCCTGGAGCCCAGCTCCCGGAAGCAGGCATGCCACCTCCTGAGCCGGGTGGAGGATGGTGCCCTGACACTGGTTGAGCACCTCCTCTGACAGACTTGTGTCCATGGCCAGGCCAAGGGCAGAGTGGCTGGAGCCATCCTTTGGAGACATTTGTCAGATCATGTTACTCCTTGGCTCAAAACTTGCCCCTGGCTCCCTGGTCTCTGAGAGTCAAACCAAAGTCCTTTCTATGGCGACCAGGCCCAGCAGGACCTTGTCTCCGGCTCCCTTCTCTCTGCTCTCACTCAGCCCTGCCACGCAGGCCTTCTCCCTCCCTCCTTTGGATCCTTGAGAAATAACATATCTGTGAGACTCACCCAATTATCTGCATCCCTCATCGGGGTACCCTGCCCTATTTCTTTTCGCTTAGCCTTTTTCTCCTTCTAGTATGTGTTAGTCACTCAGTTGTGTCTGACTCTTTGCGACCCCATGGATTATAGCCTGCCAGGCTCCTCTGTTCATGGGATTATTCAGGCAAGAATAATCCCATGCCATTTTCTATTCCAGGGGATCTTCCCAACCCAGGGATTGAACCCATGTCTCCTGCATTGGCAGACAGATTCTTTACCACTGAGCCACCAGGAAAGCCCTTTTTTCTCCCTCTAACACACTATAAGACACATGTTCTCTGCTTGCTGTTCATCAGTGTTCTGTTCCCACAGAAATGTAAGCTCCTTCAGGGCAGGGAGTTTCATCTGCCTCTTTCACTTCTGTATTCCCAGTGCCTGGATCAGAGCCTGGCACATAGTCGGTGCTCTGTGAACAGTTGTTAGATGAATGCTTGGCCATTCTCAACCTTCTGCACCTCCCAGCTTCTCTGGGAAGTTTCGCCCAGTGCTCCCCCCACATCTGGTCTCCTCCTTTGCTTGCCCCAGAGCTAGCGCTGCAGGCACACAGGGGGTGCTCAGTACAGGTGCTGGTGGATATCTGGATATGGAGCCCCTGCATGTCAGTGTCCTGAGATTTCCCTTTTTCCTGCAGGCAAGGCTACTTGTTTGGCTTAGAAGATGAGAGTACCTGGGAAGAGAATCTAGGTTTATCTCCTACTTGGCCCAGAGAGGAGAAGGACATAGTTCAGACTCAGCTTCTTGGATTGATCCAGCACTTATAAGCTCAGACAGAACACATCCATTTCACAAAATAAATACTCTAATTGACTACTAAATCAAGATGGTCACTAGAAGCTGTGTGCCAGATGTATTCTGACAGCCTGGCTGGAGCCAGGCCACCTGGACCTAGAGGTGCTCAGGCTGGGCTGCGGCCCCAGGTGCCCTGCCCTCCACTGCCCAGCCCAGGCAAGGTGAGACTCCCCAAACCAAGCCTCTGGGCACAGGGAACTGCTTCCTTCTGTGACAGAGGGAGTGGGACTGCAACTTGGGGAAGTGATTTCAAGGGAAAATGGAGGGGTTGTGTCTTCTTCCGTGATGACCCTGTGGATAAAGCCTTGTTGGAACCACCTAGAGGTGAGGCAGTGGTCACAGGCATGGGGTAGGCTGTGGGGGACAGGCGCTGGAAGGGGAGGCAAGCTGCAGAAGTGTGCTCAAGGTTCAGGGTTTAAGCTTACAGTCTCTTTCATGTCGTGGATTATTTCAAGCCAATATTGTAAGGCATTATAAGGTGTGGCTAACAGAGCCCTCAACCCTCTGTCCCTGCACCCAGGGCTTGGCACTCTGGTATAAGTCTTGCCCTCCTTCTAGTCCTCTATTGCAACATGAGCTCTCTCCAAAGGAAAAGCTCTCTGAGTTCAGTGGAATGAGAGACTGTATCCACAAGAGATTTAACTGTGGCAGCACAAGAGCATGAACAAGGTTCTAGAGGCAGGTGCTTTTAGGGGGAAGGGTGGGCACATCCAAGACTAGGGGAAGGGTGGGCAGGGCCAGCCATTTTGCTAAGGGCACTCGGACACGTGGTAGGCACTTAGTCTCTGTGTGAGTCGGGAATCACAGCTTGGGACTGGACATCAGCGGTCAGTGGGAACTATGGCAGCACTGCATTACCTTCAGTTGGGGGAACCGCATAGGTGCACAGCCAGAGAAGTCTGGGCTTTTAGCTCCTTGCTCCAAGTATGGTACACGTGGTACCCTGGGAGCTTTCTAGAACTGCCTACCCCAGATCTAAATCAGAAAGGAATTTTCAAAAGACTTGCTGGAGATTGCATGCATATTAAAGTTTGAGAAATGCGGGTCTACAACACAGATGAGGAAAGGGACAACACCCAGGCCGATCTGACCGTCAGAAACCTGTATTGGAATGCATTCACCCTAATGGGGTGGTACTTTAATACCATTCCCTTCGATTTCTCAAAGGCTCTTGTGAGCCAGATAGCCTGATTTCATCTGCTTCTGAATTTTTAGAAATATGAAGTAGATGACCTGTTTCTCACAGCGCTCACTGCCTATTATATAAAGCTCTAGGGAAAAAAATATAAGACTAGTATATAATATATGCATCTTCCTTTCCAGTTGCTGATCCCATTTCCCTTTTTACCATGGAGACTAGGACACTCAGATCCATATTCATGATTATCTTATCTTTACTAAATATATTTAATGAAAGTTACTCAGTTGTGTCTGACTCTGCAACCCCATGGACTATACAGTCCATGGAATTCTCCAGGCCAGAATACTGGAGTGGGTAGCCTATTCTTTCTCTGTCAGATCTTCCCAACCCAGGAATTGAAATGGGGTCTCCTGCACTGCAGGCAGACTCTTTACCAGCTGAACTACTTTAAGTTCTACTTTATTTTTACCCCAGCCCATGATTTCCCAAGTCTTATTTACTATTAACCTTATTGTGAAGCTCTTCTTTATAAGCTGTTCTAAATTGCTTTTGGAAAAAGCCGATTGTTTAAGAAAAATAAATAGGTAACATCTGTGTGTTACAATGGCAAATTCATTTCTCCCTGGACAAACGTTACCCTTCCATTCCCATCCTCTGCTAGATTTTTGAGAAGGCGGAAGGATTGGGAGACGGATGAGTCTGCCTGAAGTTACTAGGAAAAGAAAGCTCAACTAGCTAGGTGGCACTGGGGCGTCAGTGGTGGGGTTTGGCGACACCCATACTCTGCTCCTCCCTGCTTTCTCCCTGCGCGTCCGTACCCAGCTCACCTGGCTGAGGGTGCAAGGGGCTGTCCTCCATGTCAGCAGACTTAGCGCAGCCTGAAGCAGGAGCTCTGCTCACCAGCTGCCCACTCTCCATGTGCTGCTGCTTCTGCCCTGGGCCTGAGCCTGGTGGCCAGGGCTCACTCAGCTCACTCAGCTCAGTGTGGGCGGAGTGTGGAGTCAGCCCAGACTGCTCAAGCGCAGCAGTGGCAGAGCCTCTGCTGGCCTAGGTGGGGTCACTGACCTCAGGGTTATCTGTACATGCACTGTGGTCCGTGTCTAGATAAGGCTTCCTTCCAGGCCTGGGGATGTTTTCCTGCCTAATTCTCTGCTTCCTGGGTATTGGCTCCCAAAGGGAGGAGGGTAAGGAACTGACATTTTTGAAGTTCCACCACCTATTTAACTTATATGCAGAGTACATCATGTGAAATGCCAGACTGGATAAAAGCACAAGCTGGAACCAAGATTGCCAGGAGAAATATCAATAACTTCAGATATGAAGATAACACCACCCTTATGGCAGAAAATGAAGAGGAACTAAAGAGCCTCTTGATGGTGAAAGAAGAGAGTGAAAAAGCTGGCTTAAAACTCAACATTCAAAAAACAAAGATTATGGCATCTGGTCCCATCACTTCATGGCAAATAGATGGGGAAACAATGGAACAGTGACAGATTTTATTTTCTTGGGCTCCAAAATCACTGCAAATGGTGACTGCAGCCATGAAATTAAAAGACATTTGCTCTTTGGAAGAAAAGCTATGACAAACCTAGACAGCATGTTAAAAAGCAGAGGCATTACTTTGCAGACAAATGTCTGTATAATCAAAGCTATGGTTTTTCTAGTAGTCATGTATGGGTAAAAGATTTGGACAGTAAAGAAGGCTGGGCACCAAAGAACTGATGCTGTTGAACTGTGGTGTTGGAGAAGACTCTTGAGAGTCCCTTGGGCAGCAAGGAGATCAAATCAGTCAATCCTAAAGGAAATCAGTACTGAATATTCATTGGAAGGACTGATGCTGAAGCTGAAGCTCCAATACTTTGGCCACCTGATGTGAAAAGCCGACTCATTGGAAAAGACCTTCATGCTGGGAAATACTGAAGGCAGGAGCAGAAGGGGATGATGGAGGGCGAGATGATTGGATTAGCATTGAAGCAGAAATTACTAGTCAGTGTAGAACTCTGAGACCTTGGTCTTGTTTTCAGTAAACATCCACTCCATTGTCCTGAATTCCTGGAATGTCTCTTTATATGATAAGTTATCAGCATTCAGATCCAGGGAATGGAAGTAATTGGATTCTGTTCCATATGTTTGGAGGAAAAGCAACTGGTGATTATTAATATTCAGTTCAGTTCATTTCAGTTGCTCAGTGTCCAAATCTTTGTGACCCCATGGACTGAAGCATGTCAAGCTTCCCTGTCCATCACCAACTCCCAGAGTTTACTCAAACTCGTGTCCATAGAGTCGGTGATGCCATCCAACTATCTTATCCTCTGTCATCCCCTTCTCCTCCTGCCCTCAATCTTTCTCAGCGTCAGGGTCTTTTCAAATGAGTCAGTTCTTTGCATCAAGTGGCCAAAGTATTGGAGTTTCAGCTTCAGCATCAGTCCTTCCAATGAATATTCAGGACTGATTTCCTTTAGGATGGACTGGTTGGATCTCCTTGCAGTCCAAGGAACTCTCAATAGTCTTCTCCAACACCACAGTTCAAACGCATCAATTCTTCGGCGCTCGCTCAGCTTTCTTTATAGTCCAACTCTCACATCCATACATGGAAAAACCGTAGCTTTGACTAAATGGACCTTTGTTTGCAAAGTAATGTCTCTGCTTTTTAAATATGCTGTCTAGGTTGGTGATACCTTTTCTTCCAAGGAGTAAACATCTTTCAATTTCATGGCTGCAGTCACCATCTGTAGTGATTTTGGAACCCCCCAAAAAAGTCTGTCACTGTTTCCACTGTTTCCCCATCTATTTGCCATGAAGTGATGGGACCAGATGCCATGATCTTCGTTTTCTGAATGTTGAGTTTTAAGCCCACTTTTTCACTCTTCTCTTTCACTTTCATCAAGAGGCTCTTTAGTTCTTCTTTGCTTTCTGCCATAAGTGTGGTGTCATCCTTGTATCATTATTGACATTTCTCCTGGCAGTCTTGATTCCAGCTTGTGCTTCATCCAGTTCAGCATTTCTCATGATGTATTCTGCATATAAGTTAAATAAGCAAAGTGACAATATACAGACTTGATGTACTCCCTTCCCGATTTGAAACCAGTCTGTTATTCCATGTCCAGTTGTAACTGTTGCTTCTTGACCTGCATACAGATTTCACAGGAGGCAGGTGGTCTGGTAGCCTTTGACTGTGCAGATCACAACAAACTGTGGAAAATTCTTAAAGATCATTAATCTTATACCCATACATCCAGTAAAATGGCCAGAGGGCATGAAAAAGGGTGGTGACTTAATCTAAGGATAAAGAGAAACCATAAAGATTTTAAGTATCTTGACTTAAATTGATTGGTTTAAATTAACTTTAAATTGATTGGTTAGAAGTAATGGTTACTATTGGTTATAATAATAATTGGTTAGAAATAATTTGAGGAAGGCTATAAAAACTGATTTAGGTCCCACCTTGTGGGTACTGTTTACCACCTTTCAGTGTCTATACTGAGAGCTTGGTACTTTCCTACAGTGAGTGTTTGCGTGTTCGTGGATTCCATTCTTCAGCTCTGCAGACAAGAACTCAGATTCCCATCTCAGCATCTCTGACTCAATGGACATGAGTTTGAGCAAGCTCTGGGAGATGATGAAGTACAGGGAAGCCTGGTATGCTGCAGTCCATGGGGTTGCAAAGAGTTGGACACAATTGAGCTGCTGAACAATGAAAAGGATTCAGATCAGAATATCTGTTTCTGAAAATGTCTAGCTATCTAAAGACGTGTCCCACCAGGTTCCCTGGAGCTCAGGGTGCCTCACTCCACCCTGAACTCCCGAGTGAGTGTTGAAGGTTAGCAGCTGCAGTAGCACAGGGTTCAATCTCCACAGAGGCAGATGGCAAATGCCCTTGTTGTTCAGTTGTTGAAAGTGCTCTGGGAAAGTGCCAATTTGTAGTTGACACCAGCACTAGGGTGTTTTCCAATCAGTTGGCTCTTCTCAATGGGTGACCAAAGTATGGGAGATTCAACTTCAGCATCAGTCCTTCCAGTGAATATCCAGGGTTGATTTCCTTTAGGATTGACTGGTTTGATCTCGTGCTGTCCAAGGGCTCTCTCTCGTGCTGTCCAAGAGTCTTCTAGAGCACCACAATTCAAAAGTATCGGTTCTTTGGCACTTAGTCTTCTTTATTTCTGCAAAATACTCAGAAATAATGAAGGGTAGTGGCAGGTGTACTTTGAGAGGGGCTAACCTTCTGGGTAGATGGTGGTAGGAACTTGTATTACAAAGACTTTAGCCTAAAAAGCAAGAGCACATTCTTTTGGGATCACAGGCTGGTGGGCTCAGAGACCCATATATCCCACCCTGGTCTCTGGCCTGTGGACTAGTCAAGCACGGGGTGGAAGAATGCCCTAAGGCTGGTATGGTGGTGACAGAGGAATGGGCAGAACTGGCAGGGGCTGGAGAATCCAGGCAGAACTGATGGCAGGTGTGGGGTCCCTGAGCCCAGCATCCAGTCTTCTTTTACTGCCAACCTCAGAGCACTGAGATTTCCTTCTAAGCAGCGTTTACTTCAGAATTTGACTGGGGCTTCCCTGCTGGCTCAGTGGTAAAGAATCTGCCTGCCAATGCAGGAGACATGAGTTTGATCCCTGATCCTCGAAGATCCCACATGCCATGGACAGCTAAGCCCCTGCACCACAGCTACTCAGCCTACACTCTAGAGTCGGTGCTCCAAAACAATGAGAAACCCACGCACTGCAACTAGAGAGTGGCCCCTTCTTGAAGCAACTAGAGAAAAGCCACGCAGCAATGAAGCAATTAAAAAGAATTTGACTGGTTCCCTAACTAAGACACAACTTTTCACTTCTCCAGGCTTTTCCTGCAGTGAAAAGTGAAAGTGTGTCTCTAAGTTGTGTCTGCCTCTTTGCAACCCCATGGACTGTTGCCTGCCAGGCTCTTCTGTCCATGGGATTCTCCAGGCAAGAATACTGGAGTGGGTTGCCATTTCCTTCTCCAGGGCACCTTCCCAACCCAGAGATAGAACCCCAGTCTCCTGCACTGCAGGCAAATTCTTTACCATCTGAGCCACCAGAGAAACCCCTTTTCATGTAGGGACCAGGTAAAATTACTGGTAAGATAACATGCCAAAACCCAAAGCAGAGGCTCAAGTTCTTGGCAGAGGGCAAACCGCAGTGACTGGCAGTGCGGTGAGCTGGGCTGCCGGGGCAGCTCAGGCTTCTTGCCCAATCAGGGCAGAGGTGGGGGTGCCTGAGCACTTAGGCAGAGTTGGAGGCCCAGTCCATTTCTTAGACCATTAGCAAGGCAAGTGACTGTTGAAAAATTAACCACAGGCAGGGGTAATGCGCTTTGAAGAGGAAAAATCTCCTTGGAGGCTCAAATGCAGGACCTCGGCCCGAGAAGCTGGCCGCTGTGGGCAGAGCTTTTGGAAAAGAAAAGAGAGTGGAAAGATATGGAGTTTGCCTCCATAGAAACCTCCCTCAGTAGTGTGGTTGAGGGAGTGGNTTTCTCCTTCTGTTGTGCCTTCTGGGCAGGAAGCACTGTTTTAGGTAGCTGTTTTCTCATCCTGCCTCCAAAACAAGTCAGGAGCAGCCCCACGAGGAGCTTCCAGCTCCAGTCAAGCACATAGGACAGGATCCCAGTTTTCCCATCTCTGGATGAGAAGAGCATCTCCCACAGGCTGGTGGACTTCCATAGCATCAGCTTCACTTCTGACAGTTGTTCAAAATAAAGATTCCTGGGCCTTGCCCCACCCAAGAACCCCTGAATCAAAATTGTATTTGGAACCTGGATACTTGACTTGGGGTTTCCCAGGTGGTGCTAGGGATAAAGAAGGTGCCTGCCAAGGCAGGAAACATGAGACTCAGGTTTGATCCCTCTTTGGGGAAGATCCCTGAAGGAGGGCATGACAACTCACTCCAGTATCCTTGCCTGGAGAATCCCATGGACAGAGGAGGCTGGCAGGTTACAGTCCATGGGTCATAAAGAGTCAGACATGACTGAAGCGACTTAGCACACACACATACTTGACTTGAAGGGAGAAGTCTCTACTTAGAGTGTTGTATCCCCAGCTAAAGGCAGATTGCCTTACAAGAAATGGTCAAATGCCAGAAAGTTAGAAAACACTTCTCAGCTTTACAAAAAATGGAAAGTATGAAAATTATCCAAATAAGAGATACAAGTATTTGTTGCTGCTAAACACTGACAGCATAACAATTAATTTACTAGAAGATAAAAGTGGAATGAGCAAATGGGTAATGAAGAAAGGGAGTATTTCTACAAAATCCATTTTTATTCATCTCCGTTTGATGTCCATCAAAATGAATCATTGACCATGTAGCAAATAAATAAAAATGTGATACACTTGTGCACATGCATTAGTGGCTTTCTGTGCAATAAAGGAAATGGAAGGAGAGAAAAAACTGGAGTAGAGTCATCCGGATGTGGTTAGACCCCTCCTGCCTGCCGCTGGAACACACAACTCTATGTCCACCTCCCTCGACGACTGTGTGAGCTGTGTCTGGCATTGCCCTTTGAGTTTGCATCTGTGCTCATGAAAGGTTTTACTGAGTAATGCATGCCTCTTCTCTGACAACCTCACTGTGGACGCATCCTACCCTTCCCTTGTCACATTAATGTGAAAGTTGTTCTCAGTCCTGACCCCATCTTTTGGTTTCTCAGGGCACATAGCCAGTGCAGGGATCTATCTTCTCAACTGCCCTCCCAAAAGAGGTACCCAGTTTTCACCAGGGAGCATGTGGAAAGCACCAGCAGGGGCTTGTTTGTCTGATGTGCTCTCCAAATGATTGTCAGACACATCCAGTGGGAGAAGCCACGGATGAGATGTCTGAGATCTGTGGCAGGGTTTCAGTCCCCATTGTCTTGCTGGTTGGAGCCCTCATGGGTCCTCCACCTGTTTCTTGTCCACCCCCATCCCTCTCCCCAGTGTTCCTTTGAGGGTTGCTTCATCACAATATCCCTAACCATCACTCTAACCCCTGTTCCAAATCCCACTACAGCTCTGACTTAGTTAGTTCCTGCCCCCACTGCAGTCAGGTTTCATATCTCCCTCTTCCCCCCACCCCTTTTTTAAATTAGAGGAAAATTCATGCTTCATTGGTATATGGACATTGACAAAAACATGTGGTCATGTAATTATCCCATATACAAGATACAAGACGGTTCCAGTTCCCCTCAGGATGACCTCATGCTGGCCCTTTGTAGTCATTTCCTCCCCTAGCCCTCTAGCCCTTACTGATTTTTTCCTATAATTTGGTCTTTCCAGGATGTCATAAATGTCCACGATATTTTCCAAACTGTCACAGTATCCTACAATGTGCACTCCTTTGAGTCTGGCTTCTTTCACTCAGCATAATGCATTGAATTTCATCATGTTGTTGAATCCATTGGTTGTTCATTTCTCTTTATTGCTGAATAGTACTTCATTGTGTGACTGGAACACGATGCGCTCATTCATTCGTCAGTTGAAAGAAGTGTTGGGTTGTTTCTAGTTTGGGGTGATTATAAATAAAGTCGTTGTAAACACTTGTGTGCAAGTTTTTGTGTGAACATATGTTACCTAGGAGTGGGATCGCTGTGTGTGATAAATTTTTTGTTTAATTTTATAAGAAACTGCCAATTTCTTTTCCAAAGTGGCCATACCATTTTGTATGTATGTATACACAAGCAACATAAGAGTTTGTACGTATGTATAGCAAGATCAAACCAGTCAATCCTAAAGGAAATCAACCCTGAATATCTTTTGGAAGGACTGATGCTGAAGCTGAAGTTCCAGTACTATAGCCACCTGATGCCATCTCATTGGAAAAGACCCTGATGCTTGGAAAGATTGAGGGCAGGAGGAGAAGGGGGTGACACAGGATGAGATAGTTGGATGACATCGTTGACTCAACAAATATGAGTTTGAGCAAACTCCGGGAGATGGTGAAGGACACAGAAGCCTGGCATGTTGCAGACCATGGGGTTGCAAAGAGTCAGACATGACTTAGTGACTGAACAATGTATACATATACAGATATGTTTTTATTTGTATATACACACACGAAATGCAATGAGAGAATCATTCACTTGCATGTGTGTATACACAAGTATGTATCTATATAATACATTTATTTGTGTTTGTGTGTTTATATTCACAAGCAATGTATCAGAGCTCCAGTTCCTCCTCAGCAGCTGTATTTTTTTTTTTTTCTTTTAAGTCATTCTATTAGGGCAGAGTCATCTTTCTTTGCAGCCTTGATTCGCATTTCCTGAAGGCTTCCCAAGTGGCACTAGTGGTAAAAACCTGCCTGCCAATGTAGGAAACATAAGAGATCCCTGGGTTCGATCCCTGGGTTGGGAAGATCCCATGGATGAGGGCATGGCAACCCACTCCAGTATTCTTGCTCGGAGAGTCCCATGGATAGCGGAGCCTGGTGGGATACCGTCCATAGGGTTGCAGAATGGACATGACTGAGTGACTAAGCACGCAAGGATTAATGATGTTAAGCATATTTTTATATGCTTATTTGCCATCCATGTATTTTATTTGAGGAAGTGTCCAAATCTTTTGCCTATTTAAAATTGGGGGACTTCCCTGGTGGTTCAGTGGCTAAGAATCCACCTTCTAATGCAGGGGACACAAGTTTGATTCCTGGTCGGGGAACTAAGATCCCATATGCCACAGGGCAACCAAACCTCAGCAAAAAACTACTGAGCCCACACACTCTGGAACCTGTGAGCCACAACTAGAGAGGAGCGCACAAGCTGCAACAAGAGATCCCACATGCCACAATGAAGCTCTGACACAGCCAAAAATAAATCAATGCATAAAGAAATAAGCACACATAATGAATAAATAAAATGAATTGCTTTGAGTTTTGAGTTCTTTCTATATTCTGAAACAAATTATTTTTATGAAATGTTTTGCAAACATTTTCTCATATTCTGGATTTGTTTTCTTATTCTCTGAACAGTGTCTTTCACTGAGAAGAAGTTCTTAATTTTTAATAAAGTCTGATATATCAATTGTTTTTGGTGAATCATGGTTTGATTGTCATGTTAAGAAATCTTTGCTAACCCAGGACCACGACTATTTCTCTAGTGCTTTCTTCTATTAATAGAAATTTTGTAGTTTTAGGTATATTTAGGCCTGTGTTCCATTTCCCTTGTGATTTTCTGTGTAGACAATCATGTCATCTGACAATAAGAATATAAGTTCTATTTCAACTTTTCCAATCTCTGTGCCTGTTTCATCTCACCTGTTGCACTGGCTAGGAACTCCAAATGATATTAAATGAGAGTGGTGACAGTGAGCATCTTTTCCTCGTTGTTGATCTCAGAGGAAAGCCTTCTGTTTTTCATTATTAAGCAAGATGTTTACTTTTTTTCTAGATGCCCTTGATCAGGTTAAGGATGTCCCTTTCTGTTCTTAGTTGGCTGAAAGTTTTCTCTTTATTATGAATGGATATTGAGATTTGTTACACGCTGATCCTGCATCTATTTTGATTATCATATATGTTTTCTGTCTTAGTCTCTTGATTTAATTACTTTGATTTATTTTTGAAAGCTGAGAAAATCTTGTATTTCTGGATAAATCTTAAGTGGTTATGATATGGTATCCTTTCAATATTGTATTTAACTCAATTTGTTAATATTTCATGGAGGATTTTTGCATCTATGCTCATTTTTTCATTCCTGATTTTGGAAATTTCTGTCTTATTCTCTTGGTCAGTTTGGCTAGAAATTTAATTTTATTGATCCTCTTGAAACAGTTTTTGGTTTAATCATTTCTATTATTTTGAATTCATTGCTTCAGTGAAGCAATTTGATTGTTTTTAATTTTATTTGTATTATTTTTTTCCTCTATTGGCTATGAGTTTAATTTGCTTTAATTTGTGCAGTTTCTTAAGATGTAGGCTTAGAGTATTGATTTGAGACCTCATTTTTTTGGAATATAGTCATTTAATGCTATAAATTTCACCAGAAGCATTACTTTAGCTGCATCTTATAACTTTTGATTTATTATGTTTTCATGCAATTAAAAATATTTTCAGATTNAAAAAAAAAAGAAAGAAAAATGATCAATGGATACAAACAAGCAATCATAAAATAGAAAGTACAAATGGCCAGTAATTACATTAAGAGGACCAACCTCACTGGTAATCAGGGAAATGCAAAGAAAAATCATGATGAGAAAAATTTTCAGTCATTGTATCGGTTAAAATTGAAGTTGGACAGTATGAAGTGTTGATGAGAGCAGGTGTAAAGAAATGGGTTATCTGTGTACTGATATAGGAAACATATCTGATGTAGGATGCTTCACTGGTGGCTCAGATGGTTGAGAACCCACCTGCAATATGGAACACCTGAGTTTAATCCCTGGGTTGGGAAGATCCCCTGGAGAAGGGTATGGCAACCCACTCCAGTGTTCTTGCCTGGAGAATCCCCATGGAAAGAGGAGCCTGGCAGGCTACAGTCCATGGGGTTGCAAAGAGTCAGACACGACCGAGCGACTAAGCATATAGTAAGCATAAATTGTACAAACATGTAAAACAATTTCACTTTAATAACTAAAAATACTCATACCTGTGATTCTGCAATCCATTTCTAAGACTGTAGCATAGAGGAACACGCCCAAGGTGTACACATACATAAGGAGCAGCTCCAGTGGTGTTTATACAGCATCCTTGGTGATAGGAGACCTTGGTTCAATTCCTGGGTTGGGAAGATCCTCTGGAGAAGGGATAGGCTACCCATTCCAGTATTCTTGGGCTTCCCTTATGGCTCAGCTGATAAAGAATCTGCCTGCAATGTGGGAGACCTGGATTCAGTCCCTGGGTTGGGAAGATCCCCTGGAGAAGGGAAAAGCTACCCACTCCGGTATTCTGGCCTGGAGAATTCCATTGACTGTAGTCAATGGAATTGCAAAGAGTCAGACATGACTGAGTGACTTTCACCTCACTTGGTTACAGAAGAAAACTGAAGTAACCTAACTGTTCATCAGGAAGTGAATGGATAAAGTCAATAGGGCATGTACACTAGTAGAATGCATTCATGGGACTTAGAAATTAAAAGCAGTGAACTAAGTCAGTGGCTCTTAAACTTTTGGGCTCCAGATCCCTTTGCCATTTTAAAAATTACTGAGAACCTCAAAAAGCTTTTTGGAGAAGGCAATGGCAACCCACTCCAGTACTCTTGCCTGGAACATCCCATGGATGGAGGAGCCTGGTAGGCTGTGGTCCATGGGGTTTCAAAGAATCGGACACGACTGAGCGACTTCACTTTGACTTTTCACTTTCATGCATTGGAGAAGGAAATGGCAACCCACTCCAGTGTTCTTTCCTGGAGAATCCCAGGGATGGGGGAGCCTGGTGGGCAGCCATCTATGGGGTCGCACAGAGTTGGACACAACTGAAGTGCCTTAGCAGCAGCAGCAGCAGCAGAAAGCTTGTATGTGGATTACGTGTGCTGTGTTGTGCTGAGCCACTTCAGTCGTGTCCGACTCTTTGCGACCCTATGGACTATAGCCCTCCAGGCTCCTTTGTCCATGGGGTTCTCCAGGCAAGAATGGGAGTGGGTGGCCATGCCCTCCTCCAGGAGATCTTCCCGACCCAGGGATTGAACTTTTGTCTCTTTTGTCTCTTGCATTGGCAGGAAATTTTTTTACCACTAGTGCCCCCTGGGAAGCTCTTATGTAGGTTATATCTACTAATATTTACAGCATTGGAAATGACAAGGCTGAGAAAGTTTTAAAATACTTATCAATTCATTAAAAATAAGCCCATTTAATGTTAACATAGTATTTATAATAAGATAAGCAACATTTAAGTGAAAAATAGATATATTTTTCAAAGCAAAAATAAATGTAGTGAGAAGAGTGGTATTGCTTTATATTACATTTTTTTCCCCCAAATCTCTTCAACTTCTGGCTTACTAGAAGACAGCTGGATTCTTATACCTGCTTCTCTGTTCAGACTATTGCACTTTCATATATAATATAGTTTCTTGAAAACTCCACTGTAGACTTGTGAGGAAGTAAGAATGGAAAAAGGCAAATAAATTCTTAGTGTGATTATGAAAGAGTTTGACCTTAGGGACCTCCAGAAATGGCCTCAGGAACTTTTTCCCCAGACCACATTTTGAGATCCAGTCAAGTACCCTGGTGGCTCAGACAGTAAAGCGTCTGCCTACAATGCAGGAGACCCGGATTCGATCCCTGGGATGGGAAGATCTCCTGGAGAAGGAAATGGCAACCCAAGCCAGTACTCTTGCCTGGAAAATTCCATGGACGGAGGAGCCTGGTAGGCTACAGTCCATGGGGTCGCAAAGTGTCGGACACGACTGAGCGACTTCAATGTCAGTGTTCAATGTCAAGTAGATCAATATAGACTTACTTTTAACAGTATTTTTAATTTAGGGTTTTAGCTTGGTTTCCACCAAGCAGCTGAAGGAAATGATTACATTTAGGTACTTCACTGTGGGAAATGATTTCTGGGATTAGGAGTTGGGTGACTGAGAATTATGAAATGGGGAAGCAGGAAAGCTGGTACAGGGGTGTGTTATTAAGTTGATGATATCTGTTGGTAACTGAGGCTCAGGTTAATCGGGGATCCCCTGAGAAACCAAGTAGGGTATACTATAAAATCATCAAGTGCCGGAGGTCTGAAAGTATGGATTATTGATCCATCGGCTCCCATCTCCCGTTGGTTCAGGATTGCCCAAGGGAGGGTTAACCAGTGCACCAGAACACCTGGGGCAGAAAGGAAGCCGTGTGAGGTGCAGCTGAGGCGAAGTTGTCAGGCTACACCTGGGAGCCCCTGGTTGCCCCAGCAACTATTATACAGAAGGCTGGCCAAGACAATGTGAGATGAAGCCTCAAAAACTCAAAAATATTCAACACATTGTATGGGAAAACCAGGTTGCAGAATAATATATACAGCAAGATACCATTTATGGAAATAACAAAACCACCAAAACAATAGTATGTACTTTCTGGGCATAAGATAAATTCTTTTAACTGGATTTACACAAATATGTGTGTATGTGCATATGTGTATAAGCATGTGTTATGTACATACACACAAGATCCCTACTAAAAAAGCACTGGATTTTTATACACCTACTTCAGAGGAAAGAGATCTAGACTGGAGATGGGGTTGTCTCAGAGTTTTTTCTGTAATTTTCTAACCTTTATCCCCCAAGCTTTAAAATCAGAGGATTAAAAAGAGATTTGCTGGAGTTAATGGACAGAATTTGTTTGTCTGCCCCTCTCTTCCTGTGGGACAAGGAAGCAAAGGGGCCAAGCCAAGCCAAGCCAAGGGGCTCTGAGAGAATAACCTGTGGAGTCCTAGGTGTGTACAAGGAGAGAATGGCATATGTCCTTTAGCTGAATGATCATCCCCACAGAGAACCAGAGTGACTGACCAGTGAGAAATTTAAGGGAAGGCACTGCAAGGGTGCCTGAGAGTTTGGGATGAAACCTTAGCAGATTCTTGCTTCCTTTGTGGAGAATTCCTAAGTGGAGATCTGCCTTGGAGCAGCCGTGATGGTGAGCAGGGAGGGCCAGTGCTGGGAAGCTGTACTTTCACGCTTGGGCAAGGCAAAGATTTGCTGTTTCTCAGGAGCTAAATGGAGCTCCCAGAAGCTGGGCTAAGCTGCCCTCAAAAAAGCCCACTTATGAGTATGGCCTGCTGTTGCGGGGGGGTAGGGGGGGTTCCCCAGGAAAAGGCTGTGAGCATGAACCAAAGACCAGTCAGCAAGCACATCGTTCACGCTGATGAACTTCTCATGGAGGACAAACATCCCCTGGGTGTTTTGAGGCGGTGATTCCTCCAAATCCACTTAGAAAGTGACAGTCACGTGGCCATGTCTGACTCTTTGTGACCCCCATGAACTATAGCACCAGGCTCCTTTGTCCATGGAATTCTCCAGGCAAAAATACCAGAGTGGGTAGCCTTTTCCTTTTCCAAGTGATCTTTCTAACCCAGGGATTGAACCTGGGTCTCTTGCATTGCATGCAGATTCTTTACCATCTGAGCCACCAGGGTCATCCAATTGATTTGGGGGACAAATCACCCACCACCACTCCTCTTAGCCTGACCCCCCTCTCTCACCTACTTCTTCCTGACCTTGAACCTGGAAGAGTCAGGCTTGGGAAGGGAGGGAGGTAGAGAAAATATGAGAGAGCAGGCCTTTCCTTCTTTCTGCACCATAGAATGGTTTGAGCTGGGGGAGGGAAGAAGCTGACACCAGACTGAGTCTTGATGCAGACAAGGCTACACTTTCATTCTTAAAAATACTACTCCAGTTCTGAAACTCAATGTGACGGAAAAGCTGTGAGTCTAGGAAAAGTGTGCTGACAGGGTAGAGCGGAAAATAGAGCATTGGGAGAAAAAATAGAGCTGTCTTTCTCTGTGCCCATTGAGTTCTGCCCATTCAGTAAATCAGATATTCTTATTTGCACTAAAAAAAGTACCTATATATGGTCAATGCTGAAGCAACTCTGTCCAAATGTTACCTGTGATTAGCAGACTGCACATTACCTGTTCAACCTCTGTGTTTCCTGTTGTTTAGTCGCTAAATTGTGTCCCGCTCTTTTGCAGTCCCATGGACTGTAGCCCGCTAGGCTCTTCTGTCCATAGGATTTCTCAGGCAAGAATACTGGAGTGGGTTACCATTTCCTTCTCTAGGGGGTGTTCTGGACCCAGGGATTGAACCTGCATCTCNCACATTACCTGTTCAACCTCTGTGTTTCCTGTTGTTTAGTCGCTAAATTGTGTCCCGCTCTTTTGCAGTCCCATGGACTGTAGCCCGCTAGGCTCTTCTGTCCATAGGATTTCTCAGGCAAGAATACTGGAGTGGGTTACCATTTCCTTCTCTAGGGGGTGTTCTGGACCCAGGGATTGAACCTGCATCTCCTGCATTGGCAGGAAGATTCTTTACCACCGAGACACCAGGGAAGCCCTGGTGTTTCTGCGTTTCTTACAGAACCCTAATTTTGCTCTTTTATCACCCAGCTCTGAAGTCACGTGGACCAGGAGAGCTGGCTGGTCTAAGCCAAAGAGGCAATATCATTCCCTAAGTTTGTTCTGGAAATTAGTGGGGACTTTTATGTTGGGGAAGAGGGCCTTGCTGTAGGTATTGAATGAGAAGGGTCTAGGAATGCCAAATATCTTACAGTGTACGGGACAGTCCTTGAGAGAAGGGCCCCGTATTCCATGTGATATTTTGATGTCCCATGAGACATTATTGCACAATTGCACTCATCTCACATGCTAGTAAAGTAATGCTCAAAATTCTCCAAGCCAGGCTTCAGCAATACATGAACCGTGAATTTCCAGATGTTCAAGCTGGTTTTAGAAAAGGCAGAGGAACCAGAGATAAAATTGCCAGCATCCGTTGGATCATGGAAAANCATTTATTGTTTGTAGACTTTTTGATAGCAGCCATTCTGACTGGTGTGAGATGGTACCTCATTGTGGTTAATCAAAACATTTTTAAAAGGGAGTTGATATAAACATTAAGTGAACATTAGTACAAGTGCTATAAGGACATGCAAATATCAGGATACTTCTAGAAGAATCTTGCCCTGCTCTCCTGTCACCTTTCCTTTGCAGGACAGTTGGCCTGGAGTTAGCCTGCCCCCATCATTTCAGGATTTATCCTCCAGTCACTGGATTTCCTTGTTCCTCTCTCAGCAAAGGGAGCTGTCATCACCTGGGAGTTGGGAGGGAGGTGGTCCATTCCTGGAGGACATCTTCTAGCTACCCAGATCTGTTCTCTGACAGCCCAGCTAGGTCAGATGTTCGCTTCCCCCATGTCAAGGATGATCTCAGAGATGGGAGCGTTTTCCCCTGCCCCTCATCCCCATCCTTGGTCTGGGCTCTGAAAACACTACAGAGAGATGATCCTGGGCTAGGGGAGATGGTTACAGTTCCTGGACCAGACCTCACAGGGCTGAGGGCATGCAAAGATGCCTTATCACTGCAGGAAAGGAAACTGGTGGAGCAAGGACCATACCTATCTAACATCATCACTCTGAAAACAACTTCTTTCATCTTCCCATCTTATCTGCTCTTGTTCACATGCACGTCTTTAAAGAGTTTTAATTCATTACATACCATTTTGTATTCTGTTTGCCCCCAAGCCCCAAGCCGACCATGTGCGGGTGTGCTAAGTCACTTCAGTTGTGTCTGACTCTTTGCAACCCCATGGACTGTAGCCTGCCAGGCTCCTTTGTCCATGAGATTCTCCAGGCAGAAATACTGGAGTGAGTTGCTCTGCCCTCCTTAGTGGATCTTCCCAACTCTAGGACTGAATCTGTGTCTATCATTGTCTCCTGCATTGGCAAGCAGGTTCTTTACCATTAGTGTCACCTGAGAAGCCCCAGAGCAAACCTCACCCCAGCCCTTCACCATGCTGCTCTGTCATTTTTGTGATGACCATTGTGATCTTGTACAGGGCTCCCTCCAGTGGGTCTTCAATCATGGACTAAATCTCCCTGGATAACAACACTAAGATGGCTCCAATGTTTCATAATTATATAAAAGATTGCAAGGAACTGATTTAACAAATGTTACTTTAAAAAATATTTTCAACCATTTTTTAGGAAAATTATTTGTGGCCCCTCTTATTACTTCATTCTCAGCCCCTCTTGATTTTCCTTGCCTCTTTTCTGGAAATTTCCACCCCTTTCCCCCTCCCCAACAGCCCTCTCTCTTCTTCCTGCCTGTCCTCTCTCCTGCTCCCCTATCTACATGGCTTGATGAAAAAAAACAAAACAAAACTGGATATGGAGTCAGAAGAGATGAATTCAAGGTAGGATTTGTCACTTTCCAGTTGTGTAACCCTCAGGCAAGTCACTTGATATTCCTAGCTCTTGTTTTATTTCTATCTTTAAACATAAGAAAAACAGAGGCTGAGCACAGAGAAATTCTAGGGCAGTGAAAATATTCTGTCTTTACTCTGAGGGTGGATAACAGGCATTATCTGTTTGTCCAAACTCATAAGATGTACAGTACCAAGACTGCATCTTCATGTAAACCATGGACTTTGGATGATAATGATGTGTCAGTGTAGGTTCATCATTGGTAAGAAGCACACAATTCTGGTGGGGGATGTTGCTAATGGAGGAAGCTGTGTACATGTGGGGCAGGGGCACACGAGAAACCTCTGTACCTTTCTCTCAATTTTACTAGGAACCTAAAACTGCTCTAAAAATTCAAGTCTTTAAAAATATGTAAGAAAAGGGCTTCCCTGGTGGCTCAGTAGTAAAGAATCCACCTGCCAGTGCTGGAACATGGATTTGATCCCTGTCGCAGGAAGATCCCACATGCTCCAGAGCAAGGAAGCCCCTGCACCATAACTATAGGGCCTGCATTCTAGAGCCTGTGCTCTGCAACAAGAGAAGCCACCACAGTGAGAAGCCTGTGCACTGCAACTAGAGAAAAGCCTGCACAGCTTCCAAGATCCAGAGCAGACACAATGAGCAAGGAGATCAAACTAGTCAACCCTAAAGGAAATCAACCCTGAATATTCATTGGAAGGACTGATCTTGAAGCTGAAGTGCCAGCACTTTGGACACCTGATTCAAAGAACTGACTCCTTAGGAAAGACCCCGATGCTGGGAAAGATTGAAGGCAGGAGAAGAGATGACAAAGGATGGGATGGTTGGATGGCATCACCGACTCAATGGGCATGAGTCTGAGCAAGCTCTGGAGATGGTGAAGGACATGGAAGCGTGGTGTGCTGCAGTCCATGGGGCTGCAAAGAATCAGATATGACTGAGCACCTAAACAACAACAGCAAAATAAATAAAATTATTAAAAATATGTGCAATGGTCCTCTGATCCCAGTCAGTGGAGCTCAGCAGTCATGGCCAACCACATCGTGCTCTACACTGGCACAAAGATGCCCATCTTGAGGCTGGGCACCTGGAAGNATTAAAAATATGTGCAATGGTCCTCTGATCCCAGTCAGTGGAGCTCAGCAGTCATGGCCAACCACATCGTGCTCTACACTGGCACAAAGATGCCCATCTTGAGGCTGGGCACCTGGAAGTCCCTTCCAGGAAAAGTGATGGAGGCTGTGAAGGTGGCGATTGATCTTGGGTACCATCACATTGGCTGGGCCCACGTGTACCCTAATGAGAACAAGATGGGGTTGGCCCTCCAGGCAAAGCTCCAGGAGAAGGTTGTGAAGTGCGAGACTTTTTCATCGTCAGCAAGCTGTGGTGCATATTTCACAACAAGGACCTGGTGAACGGTGCCTGCCAGAAGCTGAAGCTGGACTACCTGGACCTCTACCTCATCCCCTGGCCCACGGGCTTCAAGCCTGGGAGAGATTCTTCCCATTGGATGAGGACTGCAACGTGATTCCCAGTGAGAAAGATTTCGTGGATACCTGGACAGCCATGGAAGAGCTGGTGGATGAAGGGCTGATGAAAGCTATTGGAGTCTCCAACTTTAACCATCTCCAAGTGGAGAAGATTTTAAACAAACTTGGCTTAAAATACAAGCCGGTGGTTAACCAGATCAAGTGCCATCCATACCTCACTCAGGAGAAGTTAATCCAGTATTGGAACTCCAAAGGCATTGTGGTGATTGCCTACAGTCCCCTAGGCTCTCCCAACAGACCCTTGGGCCAAGGCCGAAGACCCTTCCATACCCTAGGATCCCAGGATCAAAGCCACTGCCCAGGTGCTGATCTGATTCACCATGCAGAGGAACTTGATTGTGATCCCCAAGTTGGTGACACTTTAATGCACTGCTGAGAACTTCCAGATCTTTGACTTGAACTGAACAAGGAGGATATGACCACCTTGTTCAGCTACAACAGGGACTGAAGGGCCTGTGCCTTGGTGAGCTGTGCCTCCCACAGGTATTATCCCTTTCACGAGGAGTTTTGAAGCTGTGGGCACCTGCCCTTGCCCGGGTGACCTGCTGTCTCCCACCTCACTCTTCTTGTGTGTAGGGTAATTTGGCCCATGTCCTTCAGTGGTGGGTCAGTGACCTCAAGACAAACCAGCGAGGGCTCAGCCAGCTTGGTGTTGGGTCCAAAGAGCAGAATCAGTAGATTGGAAGTCTCTATGGTTTTCCTTTGCCCTTCTTGTCCAGTTGGGGAACACGCAACCTAAATACTAATTTAGAAAAGAGTATTTGGGTTGTGTGTGCTGTGAAAGTGTTGCACTCAACATGCCAGCAAATTTGGAAGACTCAGTAGTGGCCACAGGACTGAAAAAGGTCAGTTTTAATTCCAATCCCAAAGAAAGGCAATGCCAAAGAATGCTCAAACTACCGCACAATTGCACTCATCTTACATGCTAGCAGAGTAATGCTCAAAATTCTTCAGACCAGGCTTCAGCAATTCGTGAACCGTGAACTTCCAGATGTTCAAGCTGGTTTTAGAAAAGGCAGAGGAACCAGAGATCAAATTGCCAACATCCGCTGGATCATGGAAAAAGCAAGAGAGTTCCAGAAAAACATCTATTTCTGCTTTATTGACTATGCCAAAGCCTTTGACTGTGTGGATCA
>SJYA01000260.1:67449-97478 GCA_006410615.1 Neotragus moschatus
GTGCTTCGGTCCATGGGGTCACAAAGAGTCAGACACGACTGAGTGACTGAACAGAACTGAAATTTAAGTTACAAAATCACAATAGTGCCTCTAACAGCTGGGCCTTGATTGCTTGGAACTGTAATCCTTTCAGCTAGACTTTTCTTTGCTTCAATCAAAAAATGCATTTATGAAAAAAAATATTTAAGAAAAATAATACCATCCCCAAATATCTCCACAGCATTATTTCTATAAGTCAAAAAGTTTACTTTTAGAAATAAGCCAAAAACTCATTAATAGAAGACTACATAAATGAAGTGGTAAACATAAATAAAAAGTATATAAATTGTTTCATATGCTGGCAGCTGTGCATTCACTNTTTATGAAAAAAAATATTTAAGAAAAATAATACCATCCCCAAATATCTCCACAGCATTATTTCTATAAGTCAAAAAGTTTACTTTTAGAAATAAGCCAAAAACTCATTAATAGAAGACTACATAAATGAAGTGGTAAACATAAATAAAACGTATATAAATTGTTTCATATGCTGGCAGCTGTGCATTCACTAAAAACAGTAAGATGGAGCTGTGTGTACACAATATGGTGCAGGTGATTGTGAATTAGGGCTTTCCAGATGGCACTAGTGGCAAAGACTTCACCTGTCAGTGCAGGAGATGCAAGAGATGAGGATTCGATCCTTGGGTTGGGAAGATCCCCCAGAGGAGGAAATGGCAACCCACTCCAGTATTTGTGTCCAGAAAATTCCATGGGCAGAGAAGCCTGGCAGTCTGCGGTCCATGGGGCCACAAAGAGTCAGACACGACTCAGCAACGGAGCACAAGCACAATGGTGAATAGCCCATAAGTTGCCAAACCACATGCACGGCAGCATCTCCCTGTTAGTAATTATTGCTCCAAATGTTAATGCACTGAGAAAGAATACACAATAACAAGATAAATTATTAATGATATAATCCCCCGGGGATTGAGAGTCGGGGGAGAAATGTTTAGGGGTACTTTTTACTTCATCCTCTTATTGAAATGTTTTTTAAACAAACACATATTGATTTTGTAATATAAATAATGTGTGGAAGGAAAAAAACCTATTTGTTTGTCCTTTTCCCAGAGTGCTGACCGTCCAGTGACACTGGATATCCAGTGACTATCCAGGGCTTTTCATGAGAAAGCCCTTGGTGCCACACAGTCGTGTGTGTGGTTGTCATCTCTGCTACAGCCACGGCTCCTTTCTCCTCTCCAGCTTCTGTCTCCCTTTCCATCTTTCTCTTCTTGTAGATGGTATGGGACAGAGATGACAGGGTGGAAGAGACAGATGAATCTTAGGCTCAGTATAATTCTCTGTTCCCCTCGCTCTTGCTGCAAGTTTTGGCCAGAGAAGGACACAGTTGGACAATGCGTAGGCTGGTTCCCTGGGGCTGCCCTCTCCAACCCTCACCATCTCCTGGGGCCACCTCTGCAGGTCCCTGGATGCTACTTGGTTGCCCTGGCTCCCAGCCTGCAGCGCCTGCACCCATAGCCCTCTGCTGGCTGGGATGCCCATGCCCAGAGCCCCTGGCTCCCTGGGTGCCATAAAAACCCCACCTCCCCAGAGCAGGGCAGGAGCAGTGCTGGATCGAAGCCCTCTGGATCTGTTATGTGGCATTAGCTCAGAGCTGACAGATTGAGTCATACGGGCAAGCTAATTATATTTTTCTTTTTTTTTCTGGGCATTTGTGAGTCTGTAGGAGCTTAATTTATGTATTAATTACACCTCAGAGCCAAATGAGGGGCTGGAGTGCCTCAGACAGCCTTTGCATTTTATCAGGAAATACTGCATACACATTTGGCTTCATAGGGAAACAGCTACTAAAGCACCTTTGGGGGATTAGGGAGAGCAGAACTCTCCGGGCAATGTAGGTGGGGGACTTAGTGGAGCAGTTTTAGGCCAGTCTTCTATTCCTGGTTGTGGCCGACTTTGAGCCCTGTGATTAATCTTGCTCACTTTCTCTGCTGCCCTTCCTCCACTGCAAGAAGACAGGCCCCTTGCTGCACCCCCACAGCCCTGGCTCCTGCGGCTGCTGCATGGGTTCCTCCTGATCGGATGTGGTGTTGTTGTGTTGCGCTAAGCTGCTGTCTCCCTGTTGTGGTCCAGCAGGGAGGCCATCAATCTGTTGCTAGAAGCTGGGGCTTCTGTAAGGGAGTTACCACCACAGGGTCCCTAGCAGTGAGCCATATATGTGAAGTTGGGCTTGATTAGGCAGAATGAGAGAGGGGCTGGCTTTCTTATCTTGAATCTGGACTTGAGGAGAGTCTGATAGTCTTGGTGCGGTGGCTCAGCCATTGTCTAGGAGGCAGGGCCATGGAAATAGCCAAGAAGTTTGCAGGAAAGATATGGAAGTCAACCTAAGTGTCCATCAAGAGATGAATGGATAAAGAAAATGTGGCACATGTATACAATGAAATATTACTCAGCCGTAAAAAAGAATGAAATATTGCCATTTGCAGCAAAATGGATGGATTTGAAGGGCATTATGCTAAGTGAAATGTCAGACAGATAAAAACAAAAACTATATGATATCACTTACATGTGGAAAGTGAAAGTGAAGTCACTCTGTCGTGTCGGACTCTTTGTGACCCCATGGACTCTAGTCTACCAGGTTCCTCTGTCCATGGGATTTTCCAGGCAATAGTACTGGAGTGGATTGCCATTTCCTTCTCCAGGGGATCTTCCCGACCCAGGGATCGAACCCGGGTCTCCTGCATTCTAGACAGACGCTTTACTGTCTGAGCCACCAGGAAAGTCCAAGGAATGGGGAATTAAGGGATATAAGCTGTTGGGTGTAAGATAGGCTAGAAGGATATAATGTACAACATTGGGAATATAGCTAATATTTTGTAGTAACTGTTTTAAAAAAAGAAGTTAACAGGAAGAAAGTCATGCTTCTGTAGCGGACCTTCAGGGCTCTGGGCTCCTTAACCTCCCTTTATTGTCTTCCAGTTCTTTCCCAGTTCTTGCTGGAAGCTCCTAGCATAACTGTCTTGTGTTATGGGGGCAGGGTTTAGGAGAAGGACCTGAGTGTACTCTTTGGCCAGTTTTCACAGGGGAAGCAGCACTAAGGCCTCATGGTGGGGGGTTGCTGATATCAAAGTGATCATCAAGGGAAACAACAGAAGTAAAATCTTTCCTGGCTCAGAGTTGCTGGCAGGGTCAACTTTGGAGATTGTATATCTGAAGAAAGCGCTTTTTAAAAGAACACAAAGAAGGCCCCAAGGCTCTCTAGTACCTGCAGGCTGATGGGCAGGTGTGGGCCCTGAACACTGAGTTTAGTGGTCTAACTGGTGTGCCCTGCCACTGACCTGGTGGTGGGCCAGCCATCTGCACCCATCTTGTGCCCCTTTCTGTTGCTCTGGCCCTTTCATGAGTCAGCAGAGGGCAGGCCTACTCCATGCCGGACATGGAGGCTTGTCACACTAAGAGGTGACCTTCAGTGGGAAGTTTGGAGGAGTTTTGGTCTTTGTGAATGTCTTATAAAGAGGAAAGGGTAGTTTGGGGCACACCCACCCACTGAAATGTGAACCCTCTGAGGGCAGGAATAGTTGCTTGCTTTGTTCACTGTGTTCCAAGAATGCAGAAAAGTATCAGGCACAGAGCAGGTGGTCATTAAAAGAGCAGCTAGGTGGTGGTGCCAGGAGAGTTGGTTACAGCTGCTCTCAAATCACCTTTTGGGCAATGGAGATGAATAGGACATTGATGAGTCTCAGACAGGCTCTGGCACCTGCCCCAAACCACATATCTAGTAAGAGGCCAGACCAGGCCAGGAATCATGGATAGGAGTGATTCTAATCATAGCCTAATATTCATTCTCTAATCTGTTGTCTTAGCTTGGGCTGCAATAACAAAATACCATTAACTGAGTGGTTATAAACAACAGAAGGTATTTTTTACATTTCTAGAGGCTGGGAAGTCCAAGGTCATGGAACTGGTGTATCCAATGTTTGGTGAAACTCTTCTGGGTTGCAGATGGCTAACTTCTTGTATCCTAACATGGCAGAGTGGAGACAGGAAGCAAGCTCTCCCATGACTCTTATAAGGGCACTGAGGCTCCGCCCTCGTGACCTGACCTCACCCTAACCACTTTCCCAAGTCCCCACATCCTCACACCGTCACACTGTGGGCTAGAGTCCCAACACATGGGTTTTGGGTGGGAGGAAGGCACAGACATTCAGTTCAAAGGGTCCCATCTGTTGTTCAGACACTGTGGTTACCACATTCATTGTTGTGGCCTCTAGTCGTGGCAAATAGATGGGGAAACAATGGAAACAGTGACAGACTTTATTTTCTTGGGCTCCAAAATCACTGCAGATGGCAACTATAGCCATGAAATTAAAAGACACTTGCTCCTTGGAAGCAAAGCTATGACCAACCTAGACAGCATATTAAAAAGCAGAGACATTATTTTGCACAACAAATGTCCATCTAGTCAAGGCTATGGCTTTTCCTGTGGTCATATATGGATGTGAGAGTTGGACCATAAAGAAGGCTGAGCTCAAAGAATTGATGCTTTTGAACTGTGGTGTTGGAGAAGACTCTTGAGAGTCCCTTGGACTGCAAGGAGATCCAACCAGCCCATCCTAAAGATCAGTCCTGAGTGTTCATTGGAAGGACTGATCTTGAAGCTGAAGCTCCAATACTTTGGCCACCTGATGCAAAGAACTGACTCCCTGGAAGAGACCCTGATGCTTGGAAAGATTGAAGGCAGGAGAAGGGGATGACAGAGGACGAGATGGTTGGATGGCATCACCAACTCAGTGGACATGGGTTTGAGCAAGTTCTGGGAGTTGGTGATGGACAGGGAAGCCTGGTGCTGCAGCCCATGGGGTTGCAAAGAGTCAGACACAACTGGGTGACTGAAAAATGACTAGTCAGCTAAGCTAATAAGAAATCTGCTTTGCCTGATGCATAGGTGATGGTTAGACTTTTTGTGCCCTCTAAGATGGCTCGATGGATGGAAATTCTTCTAGTGGGATTTCATCACCTTGGTGAAGTTCCTGGCTTTGCATTTATCAGGGGAAGGCAGGGGAAGACTGCAGTGAAGAAATGACCACTCACAGGGAAGCTGACAGGCTGAGAGCTGGTGAGGGGTTCAGCTTTGTGGAATGGCCTCTGCAAGCTCACCCTGGGGAGGGGCTCAGAGGCTTGTGGGTTTCACTCCTGCTTACTCCACCTCGTGTGCCATACTAGCTAGTCTGTGCAGGAAGTGTGGAGGTTGGGAGCCTCTGCAAGAAGCAAGTGAGAGCCCTCACAGCACAGGGTGTGTGTTCTCTTCGTCCTCAGCCCTCTTCTCAAAGCCAGGCTGCGGCTTGTGCTGTAATCATCTCAGAATCAGGTGCCTGATCAGTGTCCACCTAGGGCAGAAGGTGCTGTCTGGGCTTCTCCACAAGGGTCTGGATGTAGCGCCTCTCCCCCAAGGGCCCTCCGCTTGCAGGCACCTGCTTCCTCCATCTCCTTTCTTAAGCCTCAGGCCAGGATGCCAGCCTTCTCAAGACAGGATGGATGGAGCCCGCATGATCTTTCCAGCGAGAGCACTGCCGGAGAGGTGGCCAGCATGTTTGACAGATAGCGCTCTGGATCCGGGCTGTCTGAACGCATTTGTCTCATCCCCCCGAATCCAGCCAGCCTGGGAGACAAGTCTAACCTTTCCTGACAGAATCAGTTCAGGCTTGTCCTCTGAGCAGGGCCCAAGGTGGGCAGGGGGCTGGCTGCGGCCAGTTGGGCTCTCTGACCAGAGCTGCCAGGGGCCTGCTGGCCAGGGGAAGACACATGGGGAACCCTGATGGGCCCAGTGGACAGGTTCCAGCCCAGTTCATGGAGCAAGAGCCAGGAGAGGCAGAGAGGGGTCCTTGCCTCTGTGGCTTCTCCCTCATCCCCAGGGCGAAAGTAGGGAGGGGGACTGGCAGAGAAGCCTGCTTTTTTTCTTCATCCTGCCCCTATTTCTATTTTGAGGTCTAACTCTTATGAAAGTCCAATTTTTTTTGAGGGGGGGTGGTCAGACTAGCCTGGATTTGAATCTTGGGGTAAAGGATGGAGGAGAGGGGTGGTTTGAGCCCCTTTGAGACCAGATGGGGCCTTTCTACTCTTCCCCAAAGAGGCCTGACCTTGGGAAGAAAACTGTTCTTTCTGCATTTGAATGACACCCTGTTTGTCCTGCTGCCAATGCCTGAAAGCCCACATTTGTGGCCCACACCCTGCTGTCTCCAGCCTCTTTAAGAAATTGCAAATTTATTTTACTTGTGAAAGCTTATCTTTTCTTGGAAGGGCAGAGGCAGGGACCCTAGTGTGTGGATGTTCCTTGGGGGTGGGGTAGTGATTGGCGGTCTGGGGTGGAAGTAGGGATGTTAAAGGGAAGCAAGCAGTTCAGGAAAGGAAGGCAGCTGTGTAGCCAGCATCATCAGCCTGTCTGGCTTTTAGACTGTGGAAAGAGGGATATGGGGCCTTGGAAGGACTAACCTCTGGTTTTTTCCAGGTATCAGAGGGCAGGGGCAGGGGGCTGAGAGGCAAATAGAGTCCCAGCCAGAAAGAAACCAGGGTCAGCGATTTCTCCGGCCCTCAACCCCACTTTGGCACAGGGGCCAAGTGACAGTCTAGGGAGCTGGGTGAGATTGCAGAGTTCCACTTCTGTCCATCAGAAGCAGAGAAGCTGAGAGCCTGATGTGTTCTGGGGGCTCAAAGAAAGGCAGGTGGAAGCTAAGGACCCACAACACTCTTGGGGGATCAGAGAACAGAGGAGGTGCAAATTCCCAACCCAGAAGTATTATAAATTTAAAAGGGTTCGATACCTGGGTCAGGAGGATGCTCTGGAGAAGGGCATGACAACCCACTCCAGTATTCTTGCCTGGAGAATCCCATGCACAGAGGAGCCAGGCAGGCTACAGTTTATGGGGTTGCAACAGAGTCAGACAAGACTGAAGCAACTTAGTGCGCAGACACACACACACAGACACACACACACTCACAGCCACCCACAAAACAGCAAGCTGTGGCAGTACATGCATGAGCTCACGTAGTTCCCCTCCACTGCCAGGAAGCAGAGCCAGAGATAGAAACGAATGAACAGGGGTTCATTTTGGGCAGGGGAGGCCAGGAGACACCAGAAAGGGAGGGAGGCAGGATGGGGGTGGGAAAAGCAAGCAACAGGCATCTTGGAGTTGCTCCCGGCAAAAGAGTGCTTACATACGACTCCCACCGACCACTGGATAGGCTGCTTCAGTGAGTCTAGTGGCAGAATTCATCCTGCCTCCTGGGCAAAGAATCAGAGTGCAGATTTCTGGCCCCTGGTCAGCCCGTTCTGCACCTCGGGCTCAGAAATGCACGTGTTGGTGGTTGAGAGGGTGGCTTATGTGTGCTGAGATGGGGTGGACTTGGGGGTCTGCTCCAGTGCTGTCAGTCCCAGTGTCCAGATGATGGAAGCGGATCTCACAGAGTCTCTTCCAGCTGGTGATAGCTGTGCTGGCATCTGACTCTTTTCCAGGCCCTGGTCTTACTTGTCAAATGGGGATCACAATATCTATAGTCACAGTCTTGATGACAAGGCTCCCCATCTTCCAGGGGGCTTATGAGGGCAGACTGTGATGGTGATTACAAATTTGCTTCTGAATATCCAAACCCTGGTGGAAGGCAGCAGAATGAGGTGAAGGCTGGGTTCAAATACCACTTGGGCTACTTAACTGCAACGTGATCTTGAGGAACTAGCTTAACTTCTGAGCTTTAGGTTCTGCAGCTGTAAGATGGGGCTGATAGTATATCTCAGGAGGAGCTGTTACACAGATTACATGAGAAAATAGGTGACATGACTGGTGTCCCCAAAGGGCTGTGTACATGCATTTTACTCTCCTTACCTGCTCCCCTTTGAGCGTTTAAACTCTGTTATGATTTTGCAGAAAGGTGTGGAGTTTAAACCCTCTGATTACCCTCTGGGTGGTAACGTTCCTGGGGTGGAGGTCTCATTTCTGGGACTAGAACTGTGCTTGGTGTGGCTCATGCTTCCCTGCCCAGTTCCCCTGTGGTCCCAGGAGTCCTTCTGTTATTGGTGAGCTGGGTTTCTTCCTGCCCGAGGCCACTTTATGAGTTATACAAACAAGGACCCAGAGGGATTCTTTAGAACAAAGGTTTTCACTGCCTTTAAAGGACCTGACTCTCCAGTTTCCATGTTAATGAGGGCCCGGATTGACCCAGGATTTGGCAAAAGCTGGTTCCCACTTCCAGCACTGTCTACCATCTCTCTCATGCTCTTCATTCCCACTTTATTTTTTACCAGGCTGCAGGATTCAAGAGCCCCGCTCCTTAATGCCCCCATGCCTTTGCTTGTGGTCTTCTGAGGCCCAGATTAGATGTCCCTTTTCTCCCATAAATCTTCCTTGTCATCCCCAGACAGAAGCATCTCTTACTGCTGCTGAAGCTTAACCTACATAAACTTGGGTTAGAAGGGATATATAACCACCCTCTGCCACCAGGGGGCAGCCATGCAGAAAGAGTCCCAGGCCTGTGCACCTTCCCATGTTAAGCAGGAAGTGACCCTTGCAAAGAGTCGACGCGACTGAGCGACTGAACTGAACTGAACTGACCCTTGCATAGAACACGGGACCATGGGGACAGCAGTCAGAATGTCGGTAGGCACTGTCCTCAGGTAGACAGGCAGGGGCTGTGGCCCGCCAGCATCTGCCGCAGTTCACAGAGAATCAGGAAGAGACTCAGGGCTTCCTGCTTCCCTTCCTTGAAGAGGGGCTGAAGCAGAAATGGGCCCAGTGAGGAGCTAGTCCAGGATTCTCAGCAATGATGTTTAAAACACACTTAGCTTCTTCATAAAGTCCCTAGCTAAGGGACTGAGGAGAAGGTCTGCCTGGCAGTTAAGAGTCAAGATTCTGGTGTTGAGTGGGCTAAACCAACCCAGCAGACTCCTCCCCAAACTCCATCCTAAAAAGGCTCTTGTCTCTCTGAGTGAAGACGTGTACCTGCCGCGTACTTCTGAGGGGCTCTTGTCCCTGAGTTATCTATCCCCCCACCAGGAGGGGGCCCTCCAGCGATGACTTACTCCCCTTGATGTCCCAGGTGAGGCCTGCACCAACTTCGTATCCTATAAATACTGCATTCAGACCTCACTGCCTTTTCCGTGGAAACATGGAGGGGCCCAGATGTCCCACCCAGAGAGGTGAGGGGCAGCGCCTGGGTCAGGCTCTGAAGGAGAGATGTAGCTGGCTCACGGAGCACTGGTCCACGTTTACCCCTCCCTCCAGGTGAAACTCTCCGGCACCTCCCTGTGCTCTCCTTGTGTGGTGTGTGGTCACTCTTCTGTAACAACTTGGCTTGGCTGTACTCCCCAGTTATTCCATCAAACACTAATCTAGGTGCTGCTGTGAAGACTTTTTTTGTTAGTTTGTTCTTGTTTTTTCTTTTTGAAGATGTGATTGGTGTCTATAATCAGTCGATTTTAAATAGAGGAGATCATCTCTGGGTGAGTCTGATTCAATCAGTTGAAAGACCTTAAGAACAGAGCCAAAGATTCTCTGAGGAGAAGTTCCACCTGTGGATAGACAGCAACTTCAGCTTGTGCTAGAAGGTTCCAGCCTGCCCTTCCAGATTGCCTGCCTTGCAGATTTCAGATTTAAAACTTATATAAGTGCCCACAGTTATATAAGCCAGTTCCTTGCAACAATTCCCTTAATTTATATCTCTTGTTGGTTCTGTTTCTCTGGTGGAATTCTACATGATACAGGTGGGCTGGTTAAGTTCCCTGTGCCCAGAGAGGAAGATGAATCAGGGTGATAGAATCATTTGGTGTCAGGGCACTCACAATATAGCTGTCAGTGTGCTAAAACTTTGATCATATTTATCCCTCTAACCATGGTATGTCATTGTTTTTATTGTTCAGTTGCTCAGTTGTGTCCAATTCTTTGTGGCCCTATGGACTGCAGCACACCAGACTTCCCTGTCCTTCACCATATCCTGGAGCTTGTTCTTACTCATGTCCATTGGTTGCCATCCAACCAGCTCATCCTCTGTCATCCCCTTCTCCTGCTTTCAATCTTTCCCAGCATCAGGGTCTTTTTTCTAGTGAGTCAGCTCTTTGTATCAGGTGGCCAAAGTATTGGAGTTTCAGCTTTAGCATCAGTCCTTTTAATGAATATTCAGGATTGACTTGTTTAGGATTGGTTTGATATCTTTACAGTCCAAGGGACTCTCAAGGGTCTTCTCCAACACCACAGTTCAAAAGCATCAATTCTTTGGCTCTCAGCCTTCTTTACAGTCTAACTCTCACATCCATACATGACCACTGGAAAAACCATAGCTTTGACTATATGGACCTTTGTTGGTAAAGCAATGTCTCTGCTTTTTAATATGCTGTCTAGATTTGTCATAGCTTTTCTTTCAAGGTGCAAGCCTCTTTTAATTTCATGGCAGCAGTCACCATTTGCAGTGATTTTGGAGCCCAAGAAGATAAAGTCTGTCCCTGTTTCCATATCTATTTACCATGAAGTGATGGGACCGGATGCCATGACCTTCCTTTTTAGAATATTGAGTTTTAAGCCAGCTTTTTCACTCTCCTCTTTCACCTTCATCAAGAGGCTCTTTAGTTCCTCTTCACTTTCTGCCATAATGAAGGCCAGGATCAGAAACTCCTGACTCCAGAGCACAAGTTCCTGACCTTTTAGTACCAACAAACCCTGTTGCAGCCTGATGAGGTCATGAACGTTGCCTCAGAAATATTCTTTTGTATGCATAAAATAAAATGCACAAGGTTACAAAGGAAGTCATTAAAATAATTATCAAAATATTTTACAACACCAACTTATGATGTGGTATTGCATGTGCTTTCCTATAAATGCATTCCATTAACTAGTCTAAGGAGGGTCTACACATCAGGTGACTGCATCATACATCTGTGATCACTGTCCTATGCCGTGAGAATACATGTGACTCTTCTTGGTGACAAGTATGGCTAACACTACTTGTGATTCCTAGCTTGCTCTCCTCATGGAAAGAAATGCTAAATGTCAATTAAAGTGATGATACAGATGTGTTTTTCCTCCATCCAAGTTTAGAGCTCCCCAAATGCTCCGTGATTGGAGGGCAGAGTTCACCACCCCACTAGATGCTTGCTCTGCAGAGATGATGGTGGAACAGGTTCATGGACACTAAGGTAGACCTATTACACCGGGAAGGCACAGGCATACAGCAGTGCCTTCCTTCTCTCCCCTCCAGGACCCAGACGGAAAAGCAGTGCCAGGGGTCCCAGGGTAGGACACAGTCAGAAGGAATGGCTTCTGTGCCAGACTCAGTCCCTACACCTCTGAGTGCTGGCACGCCCTTGCTCTGGCGCTGGTAGCCCCCAGGCCCAGGCCTACTCACATTCCACACAGTCTGTGGAGTCATGGTGACCCCTAGTCCTGAAGCTCCCTCACTGTTCCTCTTGGAGACAGAGGCTGTGGCCACCTGTGTTTCCTGCAGACACTTCTCGTTTTTGTATCAACATGGGCTGCACTTGGCCAGCTGGCTCACCCTTTTGTATGTAGAGTAGCTTTGCCAAAATGTGGCTGAAAAGGCCAAAGTGAAGCATCTCCAGGTAGAGAACCAAAAGGGGGAGTAAGGGCGAGAGGCAGGCTACCCACTTTCTCTCCCTTTTCTGGAGAGGGGAGGCTGATGAACAACAGCCGAGAGAGGCCCTCACCCCATACCTACACCCCGACCCCTGCCCCAGACCACCAGGCAAGCCCTGATGAAAATCAATCTCCTAATGGATACATGTGTATGTATGGCTGAGTCCCTTTGCTGTTCACCTGAAACTATCTCAGCATTATTAATTGCCTACATTTCAATAAAAAATAAAAAATTAAGCTCCCAGCATGACAGCCATTTCCAGCCCAAGCCTTATTCCCACCTCTACCCCTTTCCCTCTTCATGTCACTTCTCTCATCGTGAGAAGGCAGGAGAGAGAGAACTAAAATGCTCGGGTATTCAAGAAGTGCCAGGCACTTTGAATACACAATCTCGTTTGCTCTCTCCAGCACTCTGTGAGGGGTTAAGACACCAATTTGATAGATGGGGTAGCCCAAATTCAGAGGGGTGTTGCCTAGCAGTAACAGGCTAGGATCTAACTCAGCTCTGGCACCAAGGTCTACTCTCTTTCCACTTCACAGGCTGCCTTTCCCTGGTCAGCCTTTACTAATCCCTGGTACCCAGCTCCCAGACTGAACAGGCATCTCAGAAAGCCTCTACCAAAGTAATTCAGACTAAAGTGTTAGGGACTCAGTAGATTACCCTCCCCTAGGGTATATGCATTTTAAGAGGACTTCAGGGAGGTGTAGCTGTGCTCAATTCTCAGAGAAGGACTCATTGTAGCATAAGAGCTAAGGAGGATTTGGGGGTTAAGGGGATGAAGAAAGGTGTGTAAAGCCTGGAAGGTGGAGCAGGGTGAAGCTAAGGGTGTGCACATGGGGGTGTGTGAGGGAATGGGCAGGGTTGACATTTACCTCTAATCCTCAAACCCTAAGAGGTAACGAGTATTGCTAATTTTTTTTAAGATAAGAAACAGGTTTAGGGAAGGGAAGTGACTTATTCAAGGTCACACAGCTGATAAGTGGAGGAGGCATGAGACAGTCATGCTTTTCACGGCATTGTGCTAGTAAGCAGTGGAAGATGTCTTGTGTCATCCTTTCCAGGCAACATGCAAGCATTCATGATTAATTAATTAAGCCATGATGAGTACCTCGTGCGTCCCAGACATTGTGCTATATGCGGGCCATAGAGACAAATGGAATGTAGTTCTTGCCCTTGAAGAGTCATAGTCTTTGTGGGAGAAAGACACATAATCATTGCAACTTACTGTGGCAAATTCTCTGATCCAAGGCAACTCCAGCCCACAATATTCCTTTAAGATTTTATAGAGTGAGTAGTTTTCTGAATAGATTCACAGAAGGCATATCTGAGGAAGAAACTCTTAAATTGTTTCAAAGGCTCATCATAAGTTTGAGCTAGGACATTCCATCTAGAGAAAATGAAACAGCGTTTGCAAAAGACTATGTGACACTTCTGTGGGAACCTTCCACAGACAATGCCTTTACCTATCATTTCCCAGATAAGTTTCTCAAATATCAGTGCCCTGATAGTAATCAGGGTAGGCAGCAGTTTTCTAAGCCTTACTACATGCCAAGCACTCTTCTAAAGACTCTCCATATATTAGCTCATTTAGCTTTCTCAACAATCTTCTGAGGTAGGTATTATTATATTCATTTCACAGCTGAGGAGACAGTGGCACAGAGAGGTTAAGGAACTTGCTCAAGACAACACAGCTATTCAATGGCAGAGCCAAGACTGGAACCCAAGCAAGAATGTTCTAGAATCTATGCTCCAGTGAGTGCATCAAAGCTGGTCAGGGGAAAATAGCCTAATGAATATTGGCCTAGTGAAAGTTCTGAGAAGTGCATCAGCTCAACAAACATACACATGCAAATTTTTCCACTCAGAGTTTTCCAAACTAATTTTACATAGGAATGCTCTTTTTTTTTTTTTTTTTTTATTTTAAGAATGAGCTCATGGAAAACCCTTTGAGAATTGCTGTCTTATCCCCAAGAGTGACTCTTTGTCACTGAGGGATTGCACTTTGAGGCTGGCCTCTTTGGCTAGGGGATGGGGATGGGGTGAGTGTTTCCAGTTCCTGATGGTTCTTAATCAGGCCCACCAGATGACCATCTTCTTGCAGCTCTGTAGCCCTCCCTGACTGAACTTACCAGCATCATGTGCTCCTTCCACACACTTTACAGTGCAAGAAATGTGCAAACTCAAAACTTTGAGTTTGGAAGAAGCCTTTGGTTTGTCGCAGCTGCATTTTTAATCTTGTGCTTGATTTCCCTCTCTCTTGACAGAGAGAGAAAGGGACTGTTGGTGAGGGTTAGTGATTTCTTCATTTACAGCTATGGCTCCTGGTGTGTGTATGATCATGGTACACAGTGAATAGCCAAGAAAAAGGAAGAAGGGAACCAGAGAGAAAGAAAAAAAAAAAAAAACACCACAATTCCTTTTAGCTATCCTATCCCTCTTCTTGTCAGAGGGGAAGTCTCCTATGCAGGGGTGAAGCCTGGTGAGAGAGGGCATGTGCAGAGTATCTAATTTCCACACAGAGCTATGGCTTCACATCAAAGTCTGGGGACAGGAATAAATTCTTGGATTTCTGAAACATGATCCCTTCCTGCCAAGGAAGTCTAGCAGCCACAGCCATTAGCACCATGGATAGCGGCAAGCCTGCCAGGTGCGCCGTGGGAAGGGGCTGGACTTCCCTTGCTCAAGAAGCAGACAGGTGCTGGTAAGACTGAGTCTTAATAGAATCACAGGACATTTTTGCACTGTGAGATGGGGTCTTTGCTGGACATACTATCATCCACACACACCCCTCCTGCCCTCCCACCCTCATATCAAATCAGTGAACACAGGGTCCTAAAGAAAAGAAATGCTTGCCAGGGACTCAGAAGATGGTGATAAGGGAAGTCACTGCAAGATGGTAGTGGAAGATACATCCATGTGCTCAGGAGTTCACAGACATGGCTAAGGTCCCAGGAACACTGTGGCAGTGTATTTTTTGTTGCCTTGCCTTGCCTTGTCTGTGGCTTCAAGGCCAAGAAATACCTTCAGTGCCTAGCCTGGGCTAGCTATCCCATTAGTCTTGGTGCAGTAGGAGGAGGACCCTGCTCTATGGCCAAGTTCTACCTATGTATAAACAAAAACTGAATCTCCCTCTAGAAGAAATCCTTACGATCTCAGATGAATTTTTGAATCAAAAGCCTGCTTCCACTGGCAACCCATAGGAACATTTTCAGGACATGGAAACTTGCTTTATTAATAGCAAACTTGCAAAGAAAACAAAAGCAAGAAGCTACACTTACTTCTCTGGTGGCCTCTGGGGCTATCAGTGGCTTGCTGTGCTGCCCAGAGAAAAACCACCTAGCACTGGGTTTCCTGTTTCATTCTGCTCCATCCCACAAATGCGTATTGAGTGGTCAGTCCCAGGATCAGTCCTGTGGGGATGAGGAGACCAAATGGAAGTGTCTTTGCCTGAGGAACATACAGCCTCTCAGAGGGGAAACACACTCAGAGAAGCAGGATATCACAAAGGCCATCTGAGATTGTTACATGCATTGCCCCAGTCCCAGATATAAATGGCTCGGAGGAGGTGAAGTCCATGTTGGTGGATGTTATCAGGAAGACAAGAGAAGGGGCTGGAAAAGTAATCCACCAAAATTGTAAGCTTACTCAGTCAGCAAGGACAGGATGTCTCTGGTTTCAGCTGTATCCCCCATATCTTGCACATAGTAGGCACTCAATGAATACTTGCTTGAATTGATGAGTAGTTGGAATGCCTGCAAGAGGATCGAGAGATGCAGCGTGGTGTGACCCGAATGGCTGGCACACTGTGGCTTAGTGGGGGAGTCCCAGCTAAAATCACTATTCCCTGGGGTTTCAGAGAGAGCTGTCTTTGGCAGCTGGGGGTGTTTCAGGGGACTTGAGTCCTGGAGAAAACATATGAGGGATAGCTACAGACCCATAGCTCTGTGAAGATGCAGCCAGGGCCAGCTCATCAAAGCACAGATAATCTGGGCTCCTCGCCTAGGAGAGTCAGGCGTGCACTTTCAAGGGCTGACTGACCCTCTTGACTCAAATGTGTTGCTGCTGCTTCTGGGCTAATGGGCCCAGCGGGTACTTCCTCATCCGCCCTTAAGTAGCGTTGTCTGAATATCTTCAGGGCCTGAGGCTGGAGTGCTCTTCCTCCTCCTCCTTCAGCATCTCAGGAGCTGAAATGGAAACAGAGTCCTCAGGTCACGGTGGCCCTGACTCTCAGAAGAGCGGGAGCCTGTGTACTCAGCTATAGCCACTCTCTGGTCCACAGCTATGGGGCATCTATTTCTGCCTGAAAGGACTGGGAGAGGCTGCGGGACTCATACCCCATAGAACACTTAGCCCAGTGCCCCACACAGAGTAGAAACTGTTATTGCCCTTATCTTTTTTTGAAGCCATCACTCAATAAACACAGTCGAAGACTGGGAGGCTGGGGGCTGGATATACAGAGAGGCACAGGATAATGCCTACAGTAATATCTCTAGAAAGTTCATAAAGAAAATAGAGCCAGAGGGCAGAATAATCAACATTTGCAGGGAGGTGGTGGTGGGGCAACTTGCTGGGAAAGGCAATGTATATAGCTTATCGTCTACACCAGCCTTGTATAGTCCCCTCTGCTCTGTATAGACAAGCCTCTTCACTCCTTAGAAGACTTGACCTCCACTATCCACCCAGATACCCGATCAATCAGTTCAAAATTATCTGTCCTTTAAGGTTATTTTCTGTCTCTTCATCCTGGGCAGACTTCCTCAAGGGCCATGGCCACAAGGCCTTGATTTTAGCAACCTCTTCCTGTCCATACCCTTGTCTATACCACCTAAACGATGTATTACTTGGGTGCTTTCTATTTCTTAGTCCCTCCAACTAAGTCTGTAGGCTCGTTAGTAAGGAACTCATCTTGCAGCCTCCATTCAGTGCTCCCACTAATCCTACTCTGGCACAGCAGGGCATTCTGCATATAGTAGGTGCTCAACAAAATTCTTACTGAGAGGCTGAATGAGCAAATAAGTGAAGGAATAAGGAAAGTAGGAAAGAAGAGAGGGAGAGGGGGAGGAAGGAAGGAAGACCACTCTGGTTTTTGCAAAGACTAACTGGAACTTAAACGGCTGACAACGCTGGTGCTCCTTCTTTGCCCTCATTTCTTACTCTTCCACCATAAAGTCTATCTTTTCAAAATTTGTACTCCTTGAGCACATCATGACTTGAGCTAACGTAAGTAAAATTTTCAAAGAATGCAAAATAGTGAAAGCGTTACAAATGTTTACTGAACATTTACTATGTCCTCACAATAGTCCCTGCTCTTGAGAGGCTTACAGTTTAGTTGGGAGGTCAAAGTAAATAAATGCACATGAATTCTTCAGCCAGTGACCTAGTGGCTGGCATTTCAGATCTGGAGATACCTCTGGAATCCCAACAGGACCTGGATCAACTACTAGAAAGATTACATACAAAAATGATATCTGTCAAACATATATATTTACTACCACCCTGTGTTTCCTCAGCTATAAGACAGGGCACACGTCGCATAGAACACTACAAGAATTAATATGCCTAAAATTCTTGGCAGAGTACCTGGGCAGGGTTAGTGCTCAATCAATATTACCCATATTATTACTGCTAAAGATATAAAATTTTTATTGAACATCTGTCATGGGTCAGTTACTAAGAACTTCAGGTATTGGATTATCTCAGCTTTCTCTTGATTGTTGGTTTCTCCCTTCATACTGTGCCATTTTCACAAGCAAATAAGCAGGCTTAAGTGTCTCCCATCTTTAAGGCTTTGTGTGATGTGACCCCAGCCTACCTCTCTGAATTCAGATCATGATGCCCTTCCCACTGAGGATAGAGGGAAACGTTTGGCCAGTGTATTCAAGATGTTGTCTCCAAAGAGTTTGTGGTCCAATTGGCTCACAAGTCTAATTTAAAGAAAGCAAAGAAAGCCAATACACAGCCATGCCAAATAGCGGCTATTTAGATGCAAACTCAACTAACACGAGTAGAAAGAGGTGGAGGGAGTTAAGGAGACCTCGCAGGAGAGCAAGAATGGAAAGGATCACACACGTATTGTTCTCCTTTGCACACTCAGCTTATAACACAGTGCCTGGCATATAATAGGAGTCAATAAATGTTTGTGGGACAAATGAATGACACATGCATTAATGAATAAATGGTGTGATTTTCCGCCCTACTGGAGCTCACACCCTGGTTGGGGAGGCTAATGAGTAAACAAATATTTGTATGAAACATGATGGCCAGGGTATGTACATTCAAGATAATTTAAGGGTATACAGGCAAGAATTATCAGTTCTGCTTGGGAAGAGGTTAGGGAAGACTGCAGACAAGGGACTTCACTGGGAGTTGGAGGATAATTAGGGAGGCAGATGAGGGAGACTGTCGTGCTGGGTTGAAGACACTGCAGTGCTGATGAATGAAGAGTGGGGTTCACTGCTGGTGGAGAGTCATTAAGGTAGCAGATAAGACAGTGTGTGGTCAAGTGTCAGACTGTATGTGTGACCACTGGGCTTTGGGATGTGAGAAGGTGGAGTTGGCTAGTTGGCACATAGTAGACTGTCAGTGGATATTGGTGAAAGGAAAGCAGGCTGGATTATTAAGGGCAATTTGGGGCAGATTGAGCCATTACTGAGCCTTGAAATTTAAAACTACAGTCTAAACAGAAGGCATTACGCTAATAAAGGTCATAATTAATATTAATGAGAAGACGGTCACTGGTGATGACGTTGGTCCCTCCAGGGGGAGCAAAAGCCAGGAGATGAGGAGGTATGTCTAGCACTCTAGCAGGCTACTCTGTCTAACTCTGCCACGAAGAAGGGAGGGAGGGAAAGGACCTCACCATGACTCAAGTGACTGGTGGGGAGAAGGCTGCCAGCTCTCCCCTGCTCTAGCTGCTGCTTTTCCTACCCTTGGTAGAGGTCTGGCCTTGGGAAACGGCCCTCCTCCCTGCAAGTCTATAGTTGCTCCCAGGAATGCTGATCCCCCCCCCAAAAGGTTGCCTTGTCTGAGATCTGCAAAAGCAAAAGCCTGAGTAGCAAACTTTTGCTCCTCCTTCCTTCTTCCCTGCCCATATCCTGCAGGGGCAAAAGCACTAGAACTGGGAGATGGTGGTCTGCAGGGCTGAGGAACTCAAACTGAATGTATACCTCGAAAATGTTTGTCCAGGTGGAACCAGTGACTGAAAACACTGGGAAGTCTTGATCGAGGGCAGGAAGCCAGAGCAGGGCAGTCTCAGGGGAATGTGGAACAGATGGTGTGGTCCTCCTCTGCTTCCCAGAAGGATAGGATGTGTGGATGATCTCAGGGTCTCCCTGTTTTTGAAATAAATCCACTTTCCCCACCGTACATGGGCTTCCTGCCCGCATATTTCACTTGAGAGGTAGTCTTAAGTGTGATGGTGGAGGTCCAAAGTATTATTAGTTAATAATAATTGTGAACATTTACTGATCCAGCTATTGTTCTAAGGCCTTTGTATTAATTAACTCATTTAATCTCTCAGTGGGGCTCCTCAGTGACTCAGTGGTAAAGTATCTACCTGCAGTGCAGGAGATATGGGTTTGATTCCTGAGTTGGGAAGATTCCCTGGAGAAGGAAATGGCAACCAATCCAGTATTCTTGCCTGGGAAATCCCATGGACAGAGGAGCCTGATGGGCTATAGTCCATGGGGTCACAAAAGAGTACGACATGACTTAGCAGGAAACACAGAGGCTGAACAGGTAATGAGCACTCTGCTAATCACAGGTAACATTTGGACATAGTTGCTTCCACCATTGATCATGCAGTCCATGGGATGGCAAAAGTCAGACATGACTTAGCTACTAACAAAAAGCAAATCTCTCAATAACTTGAAAGGGACATCTGTAGTTCCCATTCTACACACATGGGGACTGAGGCTCAGGGAGGTGAAACAATTTGCCCAAGGTCACACAAGCCAAGAAGTTGCGGGAGCCAAGACTGGAACCAGGCAGTGTAGCTCCTAAAATCACTGTGGCTCCTCAGTTGTAGAGGTAGCCTTAGGGAAAGAAAGGGGGGACTCCTAGGACCCAGTCACCTAGTAAAGAACATGGCCAAAAGCTAATGGCCAGTGCTATATTCACTGCCAGGTTCTTGGAGCCCCTGATCCAGGTGGGAGGAGGAGTCCAGCTCTGTTATATGAGTGGAGGACTGGGCAAGCACTTCACACTTTTAAACCCTCTGTCTTCTCATCTGAACAATGGAGAGTGACTGCTGATCTGCAGGACTGTTGGGAGGAGTAAGCGAAGCAGCACATGCAAGTGCCTGATGCATCATAGTAGGTGCTCAATAAATGAGCCCAGTCTCCCTCTTCTCACCTGGGTCAAGTTTGCTTCAAGCTAGATTCAGTCACCTTTTCCACAGTCTGTAGTGAAGGCCTACCAACTGCCAGATTTTCTGCTATGCCCTGGGAGAGACACCAATGAGGGAAGAGGCTGGACCCATGTGAGGTGGAGAGGGGGAATGACCCAGAGTAACCAGAAAGAAACAAAATGAATTTTTAAGTAACCCACGACAACGCAATACCTGATAAACTAATGTTCTCCTCAAAAGCAATAGCCTCAGGAAGGTGCATCCGTTCCAGAGACAAGGAGGTTCTGCCAAACACTGACATCGGCCAGTGACTCTCCTCCCAGGCATTCCCTCCTGGTGAATTGCCCTGTCAGGAAGACTGCCTTTTAGGAAAACGAAGGCTTGGAGCAGAAAACAATCTGCCCAAAGTCATATGCAGAGCAAGAGCAGAACCAGAAAACAGAGCTTTTGATTTCTGAACTGAAGGTCTTCCCAGTTCTTCTCTAAATTAGGTGTCACAGCTTTGGCTCAGAATGGCTTCGGACTTTTTTTTTTTTTTTTTTAATAACTCGACCCAGGTCAGTAGGACCAGAAACTGGGAACGTCCAAAGGAATCTGTCTGTGGATCTGCCTGGCAGTGGTGGGATAGGAATGAAGCTGAGTGCACCAAGATTACCACCAAGGGCTGGTGCCAGGGATCTGGATTTAAATGAACTTTATACAGAGTACAAGGGCAGGCCATTCTTTGGGTGGAAGAAAAGATTCGAGAGTAGTCTATTCTTTTTTCTTTCGGCTACCCGGCTACCCGGCAGGCAGTAGGCAGGGTCTTAGTTCTCAGATCAGAGATTGAAAACCACGCCCCCTGCAGTGGGAGAGCCTCGTCCTAACGGCTGGACTCCCAGGGAAGACTCGCTAGTAGACTCTTGTATTGGGGGCTTTCAGCTTTTCAGAGTCATTAAAAGAGCTGGTGGGCTGGTTTTCCGGTACCTCTTTGGCAGCTTGGAGTCCTCTGGTTAGGTGTGCGAAGACCCTGAAGTGAGATTTATTCCATTCTGAAGACTAACTCCGAAGAGCTTTCAGAAAGTTCTTTCCTGGGTTTAAGGGACTGAGGTTCTCCTTGGCTAGGGGAGTTTAAGTCTAGTCCTGCTTGCAGGCAGGAGGTGGATTAGGTGATCCCCGAAGGACCTTGCTGGCATCGGGATTCTGGGCGCCTTCGTGGCCCTGTGGACGTGCCTGTGTGCGCCCGTAAGTGTGTGGCGGGTGGGAGGCGCGTGAGTGTGGCCGCCGGTGGGTGTGCTTGAGGAGCTGGGTCCCGGCTGCTCCCGCGGCGCCCACTTGTGGCTCAGGCGCCGCCAGGAGGAACTGCGCCTTTGCCGCCTCTGCCTAGGACGCCGCCCGATAGGAGGAGGACAGAAGGCTGATGACATGAGGGCGCCGTCTCCCAAGTGATGGCAGCGCGCGCTGCTTCCTCACCGCCTCCGCTGCTCAGCCCCGGACTCCTTACGTCAGGGTAGCTAGGTCCCCCCTCCGCGCGGCAGCCAGCGAGCAGCGGGAGAGCAGAGCAGAGTGCGCCGCGGAGCCCGAGCGCTCTCCCTGCGCGCTGATCCCTGCTGAGTCCAGCCGAGCCGGGCAGTAGGCAGCTCGGCCGAGCCCTCGCGGGACTCCGCCTTCCCACTCGGTGCTCCCGGGCCGCAGCCGCAGGGACCCGCTCGGCGCCGGGCTCGTCCTGTGCGCCCCTCGCCATGCGTGCTGGACTCCGGGGCTCTCCTGAGCAGTCCCAGCGCGTTGGGCACCGGCGCCTGGGCCAGGGTGCCTCTCGCTGAAGTAGTTGCGCGCCCAGAGGAAGGGGTCGCCACGTCGGGGGCGCGACTGGGACCCGCGGAGTCCGCCCCCGAGCGCGGGGAGCGGGGCCGCCTGCGCCGCCCGACCATTACCTCCCCAGGCGGCAAGGAGGAGCTGGTGGCGGTTGCCTCCCGGCTGTGGCAGCGGCGGCGCCGCGCCTGCCTGGCGGCCGTCGGCGTGCTCCTGGCCATGGCTCTGGGGCTGCTTATCGCCGTGCCGTTGCTGCTGCAGGCGGCGCCCCCCGGCGCCGCGCACTACGAGATGATGGGCACTTGCCGCATGATCTGCGACCCCTACACCGCCGCACCCGGTGGGGGGCCCGCGGGAGCCAAGGCTCCGCCGCCGGGACCCAGCACTGCCGCGCTGGAAGTCATGCAGGACCTGAGCGTCAATCCTCCGCCCCCTTTTATCCAGGGACCCAAAGGCGACCCGGGGAGACCTGGCAAGCCGGGACCCCGGGGCCCTCCGGGAGAGCCGGGCCCACCTGGACCCCGGGGTCCCCCGGGGGAGAAGGGCGACTCGGGGCGGCCTGGGCTGCCTGGCCTGCAGCTGACGGCGGGCGCGGCAGGAGGTGTCGGGGTGGTGGGTGGCGGCACCGGGGGCGGCGGCGACTCTGAGGGCGAAGTGACTGGCGCGCTGAGCGCCGCCTTCAGCGGTCCCAAGATCGCTTTCTATGTGGGTCTTAAGAGCCCCCACGAAGGCTACGAGGTGCTCAAATTCGACGACGTGGTCACCAATCTCGGCAATCACTACGACCCTACTACGGGCAAGTTCAGCTGTCAGGTGCGCGGCATCTACTTCTTCACCTACCACATCCTCATGCGCGGCGGCGACGGCACCAGCATGTGGGCGGACCTCTGCAAGAACGGGCAGGTCAGTGACACCCCCGCTTCCCCTCCACCCGCGCAAGTCCCTGCGGACCCTCGTTCCCACCCAGCGCCCCAAACCTCCTGAGAACTCAGCCTCTTTCTCCCTATTGGGAGGGAGCGCACCGCAGCATCGCGTCTCCCAGTGCGTCCTGGGCGCCTTTTACCCGGTAGCTGCGGAGGTTGGGTTCCCCACTACCCAAATTGCACTCCCCTGCTATTTGCATAGCCGCCTGAAGCCCCGTGGGGTTCTCGGAAACTTCATTCTTTTATCTCCCTGTGCCCTCCCGACTCCCTTCTTCTTGGCCCTGGCCCCTGGTTCCCGCTCTTCCCTACTGGGTCAGTGTCTCCGAAGCCCTCTGCCTCCCTTCTTCCCAGATCTGGCGACTGCGGAGACTAGGGTGCCAGGAAGGAGTTGACTAAGTTAGAGAGAGAGCCTGGAGCCTGGGTGGGAGCGTGGACCCTGGAGGGGCAGGCGGAAGGCCGGCCAGGGGGCACGCCACGTGGGGGGTCGGGCAAGGGCCCAGGCAGAGATATTCGACCCACCCGCTCTGACGGCTCGCCCCCAGGTCCGGGCCAGCGCCATCGCGCAGGATGCCGACCAGAACTACGACTACGCCAGTAACAGCGTGGTGCTACACCTTGATTCGGGGGACGAGGTGTATGTGAAGCTGGACGGCGGAAAGGCGCACGGAGGCAATAACAACAAGTACAGCACCTTCTCGGGCTTTCTTTTGTACCCGGATTAGAGGAGCAGGGAGAGCGAGGTGGAGTGGCTTCAGGCCGCCCTATGCCCGTGGGGGCGCTCTGTTCCCTGGCGAGGACCACTCTCGCTTTGTGACACTTCCTGACATCGTTGGAAAAGACACACCCCCGCTGTCCTTCCTGCCCCGCTTCCGACCTCCGTGTGTCTGTGACTTGCCACGCTCCTGGCTGTGCTCCTGGTTCCTGGCCCCAACTCGGGGCAGGAGAGCGGGATGCCCAAGTGGAGAAATGAGCGTGAACCTGAAACCCCAGCCAGGGAGGGAGGCGGCAGCGCAGACTTTGCAGAGCTGATTGGACTGGACAGGCCCCAGCGGGATGCCTGAGTGCTTCCAGTCCCCCTCCTCCTCCGAGAGCCCTGAGACTGTGGGCTCCCAGCTCTGGCCACCGAGGTAGGCCAAAGCGAGCACAAGCTCCCTGGGGTGTCCTTCTTTGTGACCTGAAATACTTGTGCAAATGTCCCTGTCCATCAGCTGAAATCCCACCTTCAGCAGAATCCCAGCAATCAGAAAATCCATCTCTACACTGCACTCCCGCCTCAGACCTACCGCGATGCATTAAATTATGTTTCTAGACTATGGACTCTTGATGTCTCTGTCAGCCTGGTCCCGGGACCCAGCCTCCAGATGTTCACCTTGACATAAAGACCGGAACTGGGTCCTGAATAGCTCCATCTCTACCCCAGTTGCCAGCCACTGCCTTGTCCGTGCTGCCTGGGTGGGTGAAAAGATGTGGGGAATGGGAGGGTAGCCGCTCACCCTTTAGGGTGCATCTTGGTCCAGCTGGGCTGCAGTCTTGAATTGGAGGGGACCAGAGGAGGACGGGAGGAAGAATTAGAGGGTGACAGGAGACGGAGGTTGGATTTTCAGGATCCTAGCCTTGTGGGAGGAAGTAGAGGCCAAGAGTTTCTGGAGAAGGAAAGGGAAGAGGAGGCATTTCTGCAGAATGAGAGGGATGAAGGAGGTATTTGCCATCAGATGATCTCTGAGATCTCCTAAAAGGCAGTAGAGAAATCTCTGAGGAAACACACCCACTCGGGCATGTAATGCACTCAGCACATGTCTATCAGCTTATACTAGCTGGGTCCATAATCTCCAAGTCAGTTGCCTGGTACACTGAGGCAATTGTATGGACCATCCAACTCCCTGAATTCACCCAGAGCTGTGTGGTAAATGAAATCGACTCTCCCCTTTGTGGTGGGACAGCCCCCTTTAGGGGTCATCCTTTGTGTGTGGTGGTATGACCTGCTCTGAACCTAACTGCATCTGTTTGGTCCTTCCCTTTCCTTTCCTTCACTGTTACACACGCACTCACACACACACACACACAGGTTAAGAAAACACTCCACATGGTGTATTTGTTTTTTCACTTTTTTGTTCCGTTTTTAGATTACTGAGTTCCAATAAACAGTACGTTATCTACAAAATAACTAGTTAGCAACCTGTTAGTATTCATGGAGCTCATTTTGACCAGCTATTTGCAGAGAAATGTGAATATGTACACAGAGGCAACCCTGGAGTGTGCTACCTATATGGAACTGGATATGCACACACACACCCCCCACGTGGATATCATGTGGTTGTCATCGCTGATCCATGTTACACAGGTGCACACACACATATTCAGACTCATGTCAGTGTGGTGTGTGACATATTTGTGGCTATATGTCTGCTCCCAAATTGCAATGTGCTCAACTTTAGTTCCTGGAAGATGCTGAAATTTGTGATTCTGATTTAAAAGACAATTATACCCCCTGCCTTGAGTCTTGTTTCTGTCGCTATTCCTCTTTATGCTCTTATTTTATTTGAATAATGTTTTATTGTCATTCACTTGAATATTAGCAATGATTGCATCTGCTTCAAGTCTAGGCATAAAGTGCTCAAAGATATCGAGGAGGAAAACAATATCCATATGCAAACCATCACCCTCCCAGTTCCAGCCCAAATGAACCGCAGTTCCCTACCAACCCCATCCCACCCCACCCCAGTGATTGTGGAACCCAAGGCCAGCTGAGCCCAGGAACTGGGGAGGGCAGAGTCGATCCCATCTACAGTCGCATACGTATCAATTTCTGATGGCTTGTCGATTGTATCATCCAGAAATGCGATTAAAACCAAATATATGAGACCCAAATGAAGTCTAATTGCTATGGATCTGCAATCCCCAGTGGGCCCCTAATCCTTTTTGACTTATTCCTCCCCTTCCTCCGATGAGATGGAGCTTAGACACAAAGCCCTCGGTTTAAATTTCAAAAATTAAAATTGACATGCAGCGGTGGCTTTCCTGGGAGCAGGAGGAATTTCTAAGGAGGTGCCGGAGCCCAGCTTTATCCTCTGCATTAAGAAGCAATTTGTACTTCTAACAAAACCCCCACCACTTCCCTTTGGTGGAAGGGCAGTTGAAATGCCTTGCCCGGGTCTGGTTGTTCACAATACTTAGACAAATTTGAATCTGAGATTCTTCCATCTGTATTCCCCGGTGCAGCTGGGCTTCTTGCAATTCTACTGCCTGGGTTGCTGGGAGGTGCTGCCAGAGGTGTCAGCTGCGAAGAGGATGATGGATTGATGAGGCAACGGGCGGGAGACGTGGCCGATGGCAAGAGCTTGCCAGCTCAGGAGCAATCTCTCCCTGTATCTATACACTTTCTGTGTTTCAGGCAGACCCCTCATGACGCAGGGTCTACAGTCCCATTATCTTCATGGAGGTCTCCCTCTCCCTGGAGGGAAGGACGGGGAGACCTTTGCCACCTCTGTGTGCCATCAGTCTTGGGGTACATGTGAAATGAAAGAAATTACCTGCCCCAGACACTTTTCCTTTTTGTCTCTAGTTGGTTTGAGAATTATTGTCAATCACTTAAGTATCATTTTAAGTCCCTAATTGCTTTTGTGTCCATTTCCTGTTTTTAGGTTGGGATTGTCACCTTGGCATCTCCCTGGAAGTAGTAAAGGTTTTATTCTGTCCATTTGGGAGGTGGAGAAATTAGGATTCAGAGAGACCTAGTGGCTTGCCTGTGTTTTTTGTATGAGCTTGAGTCCGCACACGAACTCAGACCTCCAGGCTGTGCCAGTGCCTGACTGCGTAGATGGAGACTGTTCACATCTCAGAGTTCCCAGGTATTTGAGAGGAGAGCACGTGGGTGGGATGCATTTTTCACTCCTTTCTCTGATTTTGGGAGTCTCAGCATCCTTCAAAGGGTCAGATGAGATGAACCAGCCTGATTCTTTGACTCTGGCTGCCCCCAGAGGGCACCTCAGGCTCCTGGACAATTTGGGTGAACTTCCTGTCCTGGGGTGAGTGTTGGTGGCAGGACCATTTGGTCACCAAGTCCTAGTGCTCACGTTTACCTGTGTGTCTTCACTGGCAACACCACCACCATCCTTCTCCTTAGGGGCCACTGACCCACCTTCTCTAATAGCTCTCCCTTCTTCCTCTTGCTGGTGAGAAGATTTAGCTGAAGTGAGCATGGCTGTCCCTGATTGCTGAGAGGTCCTTTTCTCATCCCAAAAGTCCACATACCAAAGTCCCAAAGTCTAATAACTAGGTGGCTAATTATTTTCAGGACTGCCTGAGAGCGTGAGATACACACCTGACCCTGGAAATTCAGATAAAAGTGATTCCATCTGCTACATCTTCCTCCTATCTGTGTGAGCAGATGGCTCTTTGGGGCATCCAAGAAGAAACATCTAGGTCCCCCTCTGCATGGAGTTATGATGACACTTTGGAGAGGTCATACTGTTGCTTTAAACTTCACTGACCAAGCATTTCTATTAGACAAACACTTTCTGAATTCTCATCCCCAATATGTGTATTTGACTTATGAATAATTTATGTATACCACTATCAAGCCATACTTTAAAAATTCTTTTTGTGTTTATGTTCGTTAAAGGCTCTCCACATTCAAGTGTATGTATGTTCTGGCTGGCTAACCAAGTTTGGAGATAAGTCTCCTCTCCACTGCAACTGAAAAAAAACAAGGGTTAATCCATGTGTTTCACTTCAACTTGCCATTTTTTCAAAATCTTGGGCAAAAATATGTTCTTTTATGAGTCCCAGGGGAGTCTGTGCACTCTAATTCTTTGAGTGCACAGTTTCAATCCCTATTTTAAGTATTGTTGTTGTTTAGTTGCTAAGTTGTGCCCGACTCTTTTATGACTCCTATAGCCTGCTAGGTTCCTCCATCCGTGGAATTTCGCAGGCAAGAGTGCTGGAGTGGGTTGCCATTTCTTTCTCCCAGAGATCTTCCTGACCCGGGAACCAAATCCGCATCTCTTGCACTGGCAGGTAGATTCTTTACCCCTGAGACACCAGGGACGCCACTTTTAAGTATTAGTAATGCTTTATTCCCCCCCTCCCCTTTTTTCAGACTAAACATCAACAGAAGTAACATTTCAATCTTTCCTTCTGTCATCTGATTTTGAAGACTGATGTTGGCATTGGAACGAAATTCTGGAATCAGGATGAGTTGGGGTGGGGGCAAGGTCTCTCCCAGGGACCTTCTGGATGCTGGGGAGGATGAAGCTGACAGGTGGAAATGTGGAGTTCTAGAGGCATGTTTTAGTCTTGTTATTGCTATACTCTTGAATCAACACGGGAGCCTGGGTCCCAGCAGTGGCTGAAGTCAATGATAGGAGCAGTCATTTCAAAAACTAAATTCTGTCACAAGAATTTGAAAAATACTCACAAGTAAACAGAAAAGTGCAATGGCCTCCACATGCCTGTCTTAACTTTGACACTTACGCACTGCGGCCGTGACCAACCAGTTTTTATGGATGGAACCCTCATGATGTGCCAAAAATTGGTGCTCAGGCAGTTGTTTCCTCCCCACACCCCTCTGAAGTAGGTATTGCTATTGTCCCACTTTACAGATGGGGAAACTGAGGTGCAAAGAGATGCAATGACTTGCTCAAGGCTGGGGCCAGGACTGGCACTGAAGTCTGTTGGAGCCTGGAGATCAAACTCTTTGGGAATATAGGTGGGGCAGGGTGGTGAGACCTCAAAGACAGACTACAAGGAAGGCACACTGAGACAAGCAAGGGTCTCCATCAGGCACTCCAGAGGTAAAGCCACCTTTTGTGGAGCCACCTAAGTATCTGCTGTCTCCTCATAGTGTAATCAGTTTGTTTCCAGGCTTCTCACTCTCTTTCTTACTATTTCATGTACCAGTCATGCTGTTCCCTGTGCTTGGAATCCTCTCCTCTGGGTTAGCTCCCACCCCTCCTTCAGGGCTCAGCTGACACATCACTTCCAGTAACCTCCTAGCCTCAACCTGATGCCCCTTCCCCTAAGGACTGATCTTCCTTCCCATGGTGCTTGCTACAAGGCTGTAAGCACACGTTCAGGTTGTCAGTCTTCCCCATGGGCTTCAGGCTTCACAAGGCAGACCTATCATCGGTGTGAGTCACCAGTGAAACCCACACCCCAGCTCCGGGATTTAGAATGTGCCTGGTAATCAGTAGGTGTTCAATAACTGTTTGTAAAGCGGATGGATGGATGAATGCGGGAAGCCTAGGGGATCCTGACAGGGTAGATTTTGGAAAGATCTCGAGTATCTGACTTTACAGCAGGATCAGAGGGGATCTCTTTTAACCAGTGGGTCCCCATCCACCTCCACCTCTGGCCCTGAGTTCTTAAGGTTTGGGTGAGTGGTAAGGACCACAGAGGAGCATTTATTGCAACCTTCAAGGCCCTGGTTACATGTCTAGAGATCAGGAGACCCATCCAGTTGACATAAAATGATGACTACTGCCCACTGGGGCTTCTGGGCTGATTTAATTTTTTAATTGATTAATTAATTAATTAGGCTGCATCGGCTCTTAGTTGTGGCACGCAGGATCTTGCATTGTGATGTGGGGATTCTCTAGTTGTGGCAGGTGGGGTTAATTGCTCTGTGGCATGTGGAATCTTAGTTTCCCAACCAGGGATTGAACCCATGTCCCCTGCATTGTAAGGCAGATTCTTAACCACTGGACTACCAGGGAAGTCCCCTGCTGGGCTGATTTAGGTCCCCTCCCCTCAGGGCCTCCAGGATGTCCCTAAGCTTTCTGTGGCTGCTTGGGCAGTAGCTCCACTTCCAGCGGGGTCCCTCACTTGATGCTTCTGCAGTCAGGATGCTTTTATTTTCTCTGAATGGAAAACATCTTTTGAAAAATTGTAGATGCAATCTGCACTTGCAAAAAGTGTAAACAATATACAGAAACATAAGACAGAAAATAAAATTTCCCTCTCTCGTTATACAATCTCCTTTCCAGAGGTAATTTCTGTTAACAGCTTGGTTTGTATTCTTCCCGACTTTTCAAATGTACATGTATGTGGATTTGTGCATGAAGAATATAAAACTCTAAACACTGGCAGGTTCTGTACCTTCTCTTTCCTCTGATGATCGCCCTTGAACAATGCTAAGGGGCAGTTTGTGCCGAACCCTTTTCCCTTTCCCCTGAGGTGCGTACCATTGACCACTAGATGCTGGATTTAGGTTGGTTAAACAGACTTTCCATCACTGGATCTGGAAGCTGTTTCTGACATCCCTGCTCTAACAGAGGAACAGCCTCTGCTAAAAATAGGATTGCCTTCCATTTAGATACAGGTTTCTGCCCTCATGTGGG